>JACEGR010005034.1:0-78598 GCA_014170235.1 Listronotus bonariensis | reverse complement strand
TTCAGGAAATAATCTAGATATACACACAGTATTTAAAACTTAAAATTGACCAGGTTTTTGTGCACTATACAATTTAAGGGCACATATTAAAAATATGAAAAAAGTTCATATTTATATAAAACATGATATTTTTGTTTTTTATATAAATAAATAAAAATTTAAATGAGCATGTGACTTGGTCTTAAAAATGCTTTGTTAGAAAAAAAAACATTTTGTTAAAATTTACGAAATGGCTACTTTTTTCTTGAGCATTTTTAAATATTTTGACCTACCTCCTACCCTAAATACCCTTAAACTTTTTATAAATTTTATTAGGATTATGACAATAAGAAAAATTCTACATATATTAAAAAATATAAACGACGACATTTAAAAATATGTAAAGTTAAGGCATTTTTCATAAGACGAAAACAAAGTGAAATATTATTCTAAGGCAACTTATAACTTTTAGCCTAATTGAACCAAAAAGAAGCATTCATTTACGTTTGTTATTTTAAATGACTTAAATGTATTTAAATATTTTAGGAATAAGAAATGTTTGATATCTTATTAAAAATAAACGGCAATAGCAATAAGAATTAGGTATACAATTAATTTGGTTCTATCTAATTGCTATACGGGGTAAGTTGCAATTTTTTTTTTAATTTCAAACAAGTTTAAGTTTTAAACAATACTATTACCTCAGTCATCCTAGTTAAATTATAGGAATCTTACGGAATAAGCTGAATATTTGTACATACCTTTATTTTGGTACAAAAATACTCTCCTAAAAATCCTCTATGATATCTTGTAAGGAACTCAAAATATCTCGTTTCTTTTACTTTTAATTAAATTTATATTTATTATAAAAGTTGTAGAACACAAAAATTCTTTACAAATCTGATTCTAAGTATTTTTTGTCAGACCAACGGATCCGATAATAGAGGGCGCAGAGTGTAAAGCACTATACTGTATGTACAAGTGTCCCATTTTGGTTGTCCCTTATGGGAAACTTGGAAACCATAAGAGATATTAAGACCTGATACCTCATCCTCGAGCTCTTTTTGGAGAAAACATTTATGGTAAAAACAGATCATCGCTATCGCGAAGCGTTTCAGAGATACAGCGTGATTCTCGATTTTTTCACTTTTGAAAAGGCCCTGTAGCTTTGTTGTTATTACAGATACGAGAAAACTAATTGCACATTATAAAGACACTTTTTTTCCGTAGAATCAGTGGCGTAGCCAAAAAGTTTTGAGCTGTCATTTTTGACATATGACCCAAACATGTTTTTTTAGGGACACTCTATCAATGATTAGGTAATTAAATTGCTTGTTTTTTCTGATTAAATAATATATCATAGTAGGTGGTTTAATAAATTTTTACGTCAAATATTGAAAAATTATAATTTTAAAGACGCATTGCAGTTTATCTGTTTTTAAATTGTTTTATATTTTCTTTAAAACAATACTGCCATCCCTCAACTCAGGAGACATTTCCGTAGAAAAAAAACAAAAAATTAATTAATTAAATTTTTCTACGGAAATGTCTCCTGAGCTAAGGGATGACAGATTCCTTTTAAAACAAAAATATAAAACAATTTAAAAACAGATAGAAGCCGCAATGCGTCTTTAAAATCATAATTTTTCCAATATTTGACGTAAAAAATTTATTAAACCACCTACTATGATATATTATTTTAATCAGAAAAAACAAGCAATTTAATTACCTAATCATTTATAGGGTGTCCCTAATAAAAAAATATGTTTGGGTCATTTGTCAAAAATGACAGCTCAAAATTTTTGGCTACGCCACTGGATTCTACGGAAAAAGTGTTTGTATAATGAACAATTAGTTTTCTCGTATCTGTAATAACAACAAAGCAACAGGACCTTTTCAAAAAGTGAAAAATCGAGAATCAATCTGTATCTCTGAAACGCTTCGCGATAGCGATGATCTATTTTTACCATAAATGTTTTCTCCAAAAACAGCTCGAGGATGGGGTATCGGATTTTTAATATCTCTTATGGTTTCCAAGTTTCCCATAAGGGACAACCAAAATGGGACACCCTGTACATACCTTAACACGCAATCAATCGTGATTTTTAGTCTAATATAATATCATCTTTCTACTTAAGTATTTGCTAAATATTTTGGATTGCATTGGAAATTAACTGCTTAGGGGTAAAATATAGATTTATTTAAATTCAGCACTGAAAATTATAACTCATGTGACATCTATCTCGTTTTTGTTAAAAATTGGGGATTGTACAAGTTGACACTAGAACCCTCATATGTAGTTCAACAATTATGCCGGTCACTGTATGAAATTTTAAACCAGAATTATTGACATATTCAGTGTGAAAAGAAAAACAAGGCAACATGCAATTTAATCACCTACTCAGGTCTATAAATGCAAGTAGTTACATGCACTTTTATATAATTTTATGCATACAAAAATGGCAGTTTAAAATTTAAATGAAGCAGATATACTATAATGTCTGTAATAATCATTAAATAGATAAATGTGGTAGTTGTAATAATAGTCCAGGCGGAATACCTGATTAAAAAAATTCCCCAAAGCAAACTATTGGTATGGTTTTGTAAGTGCGTCACAAATTTGTAAGAAAAACACTTCCGAATCAAAATAATGCGTTAGGGGTGAAGAAAGGTGCTTTTAGAAGTAAAAATGGGTATTTGCAATTTCAAGCTAAACAGTGAATCCTATAAAAAAATTAAATGTAAAAGTTGTCGACATTAAAAAACCTGTAACTTATCTCATTATCATTTTTACCCTAACCTCCAAAATTTTCGAGAAAAGTAAGAAAAAATGTTCTTTCGGTTTTTGATTTTTATCTTTTACAAAAATAGTTCGAATAGGCTGAAATTTAAAGCAGATGTACTTTTTATCATTATATACTGTATTTTTTCATTAATAAATATTTAACCGTTATTATGAACACTTACTTTTTAAAAATAAATTGAAAATTTTCAACCGCCATTTTTTTCATCAAAATGGTTTGCTGAGGGCTCATGTTTTTCGTTTTTTTGTTAACTTTTAATTAATACAAAAAATATATATATACTTCACAAAAATAATAATAAAAAATAAAAAACACGAAATATTGACGTTTTTCATTATACTCGTACATTGTGTTATTTGCTTTTAAAATTTCCGTTCGGTTCGCGATAGTGTGCTATTTGCTTATTTTAGTGCATAACATGTAAAAAAATTGACAATAAACATTTTTTGCTTTAATGCTTTAACTACAATTTTTAATATAAAATTCAATTCTCTACAACAGTTACAATTTTGCTCTATTTTTAAAAATAAAAGTACTTTATACTAGGTCATTTTTCATGTTTTAGTTATAACTTGCCCTGTATATTACCAATAGCAACAAAATTTTGTATTTCTTTGTTTTGAATCATGCGACTAGTTATCCGAAAATTCCAATTTAAAATGTAAAAATTTTGTTCTTATTGTCCTCTTGTAACACCAATTCTGGGTCACACTGTATACCTATAATCCAACTTTCACATTTAAAAATGTTTCTTAACTTTTCAAAATATTTGAAAATTACAATATTAATAAATAGTATTAATTTTTTGACGAAAATAACATGTACGAGTATAATGAATAATGTTAATATTTTGTGTTTTTTTTTCAATTGAAATATATATATTTTTGGTATTTATTAAAAGTTAACAAAAAAAAACAAAAAATGAGCGAACCATTTGTGATAAAAAAATTAAGTCAAAATGGCGGTTGAAATTTTCATTTTTTTTTAAGGTAAGTTTTCATAATAACGGCTAAATATTTATTAATGAACAAAATACAGTATATTAAGAATGATAAAAAGTATATTTGCTTTAAATTTCAGCTTAATCGAACTATTTTTGTAAAAATAAAAATTAAAAACCGAAAAAACTGTTTTTTCTACTTTTCTCGAAAATTTTTGATGTTAAGGTAAAATGGTTATGAAGTAAGTTGTAGGTTTTTAATGTCGATAATTTTTATATTTAACTTTTTTTAATATGATTTACTGTTTAGCACCCCCTAACGCATTACTTTGGTTCGGAAGTGTTTTTTTTACAAAGTTATGATGCACCTAACAAAACTATACCAATAGTTGCTGTAAGGCAGTGTTCCCCAAAGTGTGGGTCGCGACCCCTGGGGGTCGCAATGAGGTCCTAGGGGGTCGTCGGAAAATTCCAAAATAAGACAAAAACACTACTTTGTTAAATCATGTATTTTTATTTTAATAAAGCCGTAAATAAAAATTAACAATTAATTATCAAACGAAACATAAAAAAACTAAATATAAAAAGTCCTTAAAAAGTTCTTAAAAATAATATATTAGTATTGGTATCTAGACACAAACAAAGATGTCGCGGTGTACAATGTGCAGTCGACTTTTTATTATTTATTTTTATTGTAAATGCTAGTCTGGCAGAAGTACTACTAGTTTACTAGTGGGACAGATCGCAATTATTAAAATAATTGTTAAATTTTTTAAATGTATTTAGTTTAAACTTAAACAGTAAAGTAAAATAAAATTTGAGAAACCATTAGTTGTAAATTAGGCACGCTATTTTTGTCGCTATTTTGGTTTGGGTGATGAGTAGAGGGTCGTGAACAATTTTTTTAACAAAAAGGGGTCGCGCTTTAGATAAGTTTGGGAAACACTGCTGTAAGGCATACCTTTTATACTGCTATTCCGCCTGAGCTATAAGGAGTATTTGTTTTATAAATAATTGCCTATCAATCTTTGATTAATTTTATTAACATTATTTTACGGTAAAATTTGTCTAGAAATTGACTTTAAAGAATTTATTATAGTTATAGCACCAGTAATAGACCAAGCCATATTTTTAATCGACTTTCAAAGAAAGAGGTTCTCAATTCGCCTGTATGTTTTTTTTTGGTGTGTAAATGTTACGCGATCACTCCAGCGTTTGTGGACCAATTTTAAAAATTCTTTTTTTATTTGAAAGAGTGCACTTCTATGGTGGTCCCATAAAAAACAGGTCAGGATAGCGAGACAGAAAGGTACTAGACCTATTTTTTCTCTTTGCCTTACGTTGTTCGTGCGGCAAAGCTGCCTCTTGATAGGTATTTGCTAAGATAATAAGGAATGAAGTCGGTTTAAAAAATAAGAGATCAGTGGTGCATTCAGAATCGACAACCTTGAGGTAAAATTTACTCTTTTCACCGAACTAAAAGAGGTGCTAGTAGTATTTTTAGTGTATATTTACCGATTTAATAGTAACAACAATAAAGTAAAAAGCAAAAATAAACATAAAAAAATACACCGACACAAAAATTTAAAAAACTCACTAACCCACTAAAAACTTAAAAATATGATTAAACAAAAAAGTGGCGCGCTTGTGGCTGCTCCGGTTGTATCGGCAAGCGTCGATCTCCGGAGTTAAGCAGTGAAGTGCGCGCCCATAACTTGGATGGGTGACCGGCATTGTGGATTTTGGGCAACGGCACGCGGTGTTCTGCTCGGGGGTGAACAAACGGACCGAGCAACAACCATCCAAGTTATGGAATGAATGGTGTGTGAATGGGAAGGAGTAGGGGTCAAGGACCAATAAGCCTTCAGGCTGTAGTGCACCACCTAGGGGGCGGTCGTCGGGCCTGGGTGGGATGACCCCGAAAGGGCGAAAAAAAAAAAAAAAACAAAAAAAAACAAAGAAGTCGGGTAATATTATATGTGCTCAACTACTCAATGTTTGTAACTTTTTAGTGAGATTTATTAATTTTTTTGAAGTCGGTTATAACTTTTTTATTGTTTATTGATACACCCATCAGGTACCAGACATACAGTGCGTTCCAATTAAAACGAGCCAACCCCTATAATTCTGTTATTCGTACACTTTTGGAAAAATTTTGAAACAAATCCATTTTATTGTTTAGGGAAATACATTTTTGTATCAAAATTTACCCGTTCAGGTATAACCCCTCACCCCACCAACATAAACGTCAAAAAGTTCTTAAATGAAAAAAAAAGTCATGTGATACCTTATCTTAAAGAGTTTTTAATTCTCTCTTTAACAGTCTTTATTTTTTTAAAATCGGTTCAGTAGGTTTCGAGAAAATTAACCCTAAATATCGGGGTTCGTACGCGTTAGCTCACCTCCATAACTTTTTTATTGTTTAAAATATCGAAACAAAAATTTGGTACGGAGATATATCACATAACTGTGATTTTTTTAGGAATTTATTTGTTTTCTATAACTTTCGGTTAAGCCGGAACCTAAATATTTTTAATTTTTTATCTAGAGTGACATGAATACAAATGCACTGTCATTGCACTTGGAAAGTCATTCTCTATTTAAATTAGTAAAAATATTCCAAATGTCTCATTTAAAATGGTAAATTTAAGGTCGTTTCCGGCTAAACCGGAAGTAAAAGCCAAACACATAAATTCGTTAAAAAATGTATTTTTATGTTAAAGTTACAAAAGGAAGGGTGAATTTTCTGAAAAACGGTTGCTTTTCAAAATTTTCAAGAGGAAAAAAAATGAAAAGCAAAAAAACAAGCCGTTTTCATATATATATAGGGCCAAAAACATTGAATATTAAAGAGCAGAAAAAAAGTCTTTACCTTTCACGTGTGGGGAGAGTAGGGTAAAATGATCCCTTAAGTTTTGGCCATACCTGTAACACCATCTAAACACGTGCTATCCCCCGCTGGCCATCTTTTAATAGGGAACTTTTCAGAAGTTATTTTTTCTGAGACTCTAGGCAGTAAGTAAATGTCTTTTCGTGTTTGGTGTAAAGTAAGCAATAAACTTTTATGAGTATTTTCAGGCTATATATTGTTTATTAAGAGTTTACTCTCATACTTTTTGTTATCAGATTGCTGTATATTAATATGAAATTATTTTGTTGATTAGGCTTAAAATAATAATTAATAATAACTAATTTCATGCCCGATGGGGTAAAATGATCCCCTCAAGAAGAGGTAAATGGATCTCGTCCGTAAAAAGCATATTTTTTTAAATTTCTTTTAATTGAGAGAACAATGCAAAGTGCCTATTTTGTAGTCAGGAATATTGGCAATCGGCAGGCGAAAAAGGCTGAATCCATAAACCAAAAGCGTTTTGTGTTTCATCTTTTCCATAACATAGACAGAATATGAAAAACCGTGTTAAGTATATTTCTTCAATGATTTTTTCTTAGGGTAATCATTTCGCCCCACTTTCAACTATTTTTACAAAAATCCAAGGGGTGCAAAAAGTTGATCTTTACCTAAAAAAACCTACTTTTTAATACATTTTTTGTCGCGTAGCTACTATATCCAAAAGCCAGAGGGGTGCAAGTGCACGCCCTTCCACCCCCTCCTGGCGGGCGCCTATGATAATATAGTTTATTATTTTAATTGTTAAGCCTATAAATAGGATGGTTTTTTCTTTTGGACCGCGACGGTTATGTTATTTAAAAAAGAACCCCTAATAAAAGTAGATGGTGACCCCTGTGCCCATAAAGCCATAAATCCCAATTTTTGAGAACACCCTGTATAATAAATACTCTTGATTCATTTCCAAGTATTGATGTTAGAAGCGCATATCACCTTTTATCTAAAAATATTCCAAGATTTTGGCCAGGGCCCCACACCAAGTCGTTACATCGACATCGTCCGAAATTAAGCAAAACGGAAATACCAACACACCGCAGATATGGCGAACGTTTCCGGTCCAGGAGTTCAGTGGCGCCGATGTCGGCCATTCTAAATTTTTAACTTGTCATTGTATGAGTAATGCAGTCTCATTCAACAGCTAATTATACATATACAGATATAAACACTGTCATAAACATTCTAATTTTAAAGTTCTGGGAAGTGCTAGTTTAAAAACGCATTTCAATGCAAACACATTATTTTTAAAATATTGGTATTTTGGTAATTGGATAAATTTTATAATCGGCATTTGTGGAAAATACACAAAATATCTATTTTTAAAATTATTATTTATTTTTTTATATATTCAGAACGGATCTACAAGGTAAAAGGAATACACTAAATACGTTTCGTGTTATTATACATGAAAACAGCTAAAACTAGTTTTTACTTCTGTTCATAGTAGAGGAAAGTGACCAAATATGGAATACCATCTTCTTTTTACACATAATTTGCATTAACATTATAAATAAAAAACTTTTTGTAGTAATTATTATCAATCATATAATTGTCCTTTATTTTGTAAACATTTTTAGTTACATTGATCAATTTTAATAAAGATTTTTAGAAAAAACTAAAAAATAATAAAGGTAGCCAAATATGGAATAGGTACCCAAATATGGAATACTATAAACCCCATTAAAAGTTAAGCTTATAGACACTCCTTGGAAACTTTGATATAACATAGAAAGCAACAAAAATAATTTAAAAAATCACAGATCCAGGCGTCAGACTCTGAATCCAGCGCAGTTATTGTGCCCAGCGCCCACACCAACGCTGTGAGTGTCTTAAGCGACGAATATGGAATAGGTACCCAAATATGGAATACTATAAACCCCATTATAAGTTAAACTTATAGACACTCCTCGGAAACTTTGGTATAACATAGAAAGCAACAAAAATAATTTTAAAAAATCACAGATCTAGGCGTCAGACTCTGGATCCAGCGCAGTTATTGTGCCCAGCGCCCACACCAACGCTGTGAGCGTCTTAGGCGAGGTTGACAAGGGACTTTAATATGAGGGGGAAAAGAAATATCTTCGCGGGTAGCAGACTTCACCATCTAGATACACTAGGAATAAAAAAACGAACAAAGTGGGCAGTTCGGGGCCTGTCCAGTTGGACAGTATAGGGATGCATACGTGTGGCACCACAAGTTTTTTCTATTGGGAACCGCCGTAAGTAGAGGAACTATACTGGACAATTTCTTAGAGCAGAAGCCATACAAGTTTTTATAAAAAACCGATAAATTCCCCATAGGCCGAGAAAGAAGCTTCTCTGTAAGTAATGTTCATTTATGAGACGAACAGCCCTTTTTGACTTGATTCTTGTCTTCTGATTTTTTTTGCTCTATCAGAAGCTTTTTAAATGATCAAAGAACCCAAATATGGAATAGTCCATATTTGGGTAGGTACTATGATCTGTCCATATTTGGATTTTCCGACGACTAATTTTTATATTTTTTTATTGAAGAAAGTAATACAATCAAATACCGTTAAAACTTACAACAGAATATCTGAACTATCTCTAAAAGTTATAAAAACAGTGTTTCGTGCACTTTTTGTACAAAAAATACGTATTTTTAAAATAACTTAAAAAGTTATAAGAAAGCGATAAAACAAAACATTACTACAGCGACGAAAGGGCTTGCACTACTGGTATGTTACCTCTTCTACTCGAGAATAAGCATTAAAAAAAATCACAACTTTTGAAAATATATCTGCCTTGTTCTTCCGATAAAAGGCACCTGAAAATTTTGCATAAGAAAATTGTACAGAAGAAATAAAAGAAAAATTTAGATAATTTTGTATATTAAGAATTTGTCGATGCTGGGCAGTGGCGTGCAATGCAATTTCCAATAGGGTAGGCAAAATTCTAAATATGCTAAATTATGGTTTTGTTCGGAAAATCAATACAATGGGTTTCCATTACAAGTATCCAACAAATAGGACACTTTTTTATTTGTAATTTATCAGAAAATCGTTTTATTTATAAAAGTTTTTAGATGGTCTGGTTGTGATTTATGAAACCTGCAGCATTTTTGCCTGTTGGCAACAAAGAGAATAGACAAGGATAGAGGATCAATCGCCGTTTCGAAAAGTGGCACAATTTGAAGAAAGGGTCTGCGGGATGGCAGAGCATGCGCATACGCACTCCAATGTCAAAATCGGCGGTATATTCAAAAACATTGATTTATTAAGTAAATATACATAAGACATTAATAAAAAGTGTGAAATGTGGTTAATACTGAAATTTATTAATAATTAAATGACTAAATATTGGTAATTTAGTGCTAATGGTGTATTAAAATCTATTTGGTAGAAGTCTATTTTTTTCTTAGGTTGGAATGGATTAATGTGGAAAATATATATAAATTTTAGGGAAATAAGAACTAAAAATAAAAATCTAAATACAATTATTTATTAAAAACTAAACTTTTATTGTAAAATTACATATTTAGCATAAAGAATGGTTGTAAAATGTAAAAGAAGTGTATAATTTTAGGAAATATATGAAGATAGCACGCTTAAACTTACCAACCAAATAAATTTTAGATTTATTTTGGTCCTATTTAGTTGAAAGGTGTTATAGTGTATAAGTTAATATTACTTATACTGAGAAAAGCGTATAGTGTTTCCAGGCCACTGTGCTTGGTCCATTTTATTCGATATCTACATACTTGTTTTTTTAGGTATGAGAAAGCAGATAAGATTGTAGGTTTTAATTAACAATGAAAATTTAAGTTTCCACAATACTGGATTCTCACTTATTTTGAAATAAAATACTTTTGTAAAGGAAGCTCAAAAATGCTCGGTATTGCAGAAAAAAAATCTTAATCCTAAACATCTTTTTTCCACAAATTTTCGATATTGACAAAAATAAGTGTACTTTCCTCTTAAGAAAAATTCATAATTTTTAAGATATTTCATATACCTACCACCAAAAACAATTAATATGGGATGGTTGAATTTTTTCGTAAAATTAATAATAGTTTGCCTTATGGTACGAACTTAAGTAGACACACTCTAATCTTGGTTTGTATCTCAACTGGGTCAGTTATTTAGTGTTTAGGCCTTTTTATTTTTTCGCTTTAGTATAATTTTTATCACCATTAACTTTTTAAACTGGTCATTTGTCTGTCTTACAGATCAAGGAAATTTGTTAAATATGGAGTGACGCACACAGAAATCCTCTATTGGTTCATTGTGTTTTTACCTCCAGCAAGATATTCATTAAATATATTTTACGTATTTATATAAAATATTAATGTTAATGATATTTTATTAAAAAATAAATCTTACATAAAGTGTTAATTTGTTTTTATTCATAAAAAAACAACGTAAATAATTTAAAAAATAATTTATTTAAAAAACCAATAAATTTACACAAATAATTTATATTTATAACATTTATAACACAGGTCACACGTAAAATTAAACCGAATAAAACACAAAACAAATATACAGCCACAACAATCACAAAACATCAGCCATATTGAACATGTGAAAGTCAAGAGTTTTGACATTTATAACAGCCAATAGCAAGCCGGAAAAACAACCTCCCATGCGCATGACGAGTAATCCCGCTGTGTTAAGTTAACCATCAAACCGGTGAAAGTTCGCAAGATATTTGGCTGATAGTATTGATTCAGACACAAAATGTTACGTAAAAAGTGCGTACTGAAACAAAAAATTATGAATAAATCCATACTTTTAACCAAGCACGTCCTTTTTACCAACGTTAAGCAAGAATAAAATAAAACTTTGAAGAGCTCTTTTGGTCGCTGAACACAATCACAAGTCGCAGGTGTGTGCCATTTCTTAATTGGTGGGGGTAAATCAACTGTTTCTCTCCCCTCTCCATTCTCTTTGGTTGGCAAACGTGAGACGACAAAATAGGTACTGAAAAACAAAACCTTATTTTTTAGCTGCTTTTGCAGGACTTTATAATTGTGATGGTATATTGTTGATAGCCATTGTTCGTTTCTATAAAAAAATATATAAAAAATCAAATAGAAGATTTAGAAAAAATAATATTTCATTGGCAAAGGGGCGCTAAGTCAAGGCTACGCCACTGTAGAATACTCAAATATTGATATCGACATTAAAAAAATTAATCTGTATTTTCTGCAAAATCAAATTAGGGTAAATAGGAAATTATTGGAATAGGCAAATAGTGCTAGCAGTATTAAGGGAAAAACCTTATGTTATTACTGCTAAACCTTAACGCGCCTATGTGAAGAAGTGTTATTGGTCAACATGAGGTGCTTGTGTTATTTTTAACCTAAAACTGAAATATTATTTCTTTTTATTTATAGTCTATTCTATTTATTTTTTTAGTATATTTTAAAGACAAAATTTAAAAATAAATAAAAAATACTTTAACCCTCAACCTTATTTTGTTTTCAAATGTCAAAATAAGGAAGGGAAATGACCGATTATATTTTGGCACAATTAAAGTTTAGCAGTAACTTTAATAAAGTTTCCCTTATTTAAAACCACTACTGAGCATGCGTAATGTCAAAATACTGCTGAATTTATTACTGCTAGACCTTATATGAATTCCAATAATTCCCTAATATAAAATTGCCTTTATCGTAAGCACTTTGAAACCGTAGTGGCTTTCCAGTGACGCAAACAGAGCGCTCCCGAGTAGCTCAGGAGCATTTCGTTCTACTTTATGGCGTTCCAGTGACGGAAAGTGTTATGCACCTGAGCTACTCCGTTTTTCTTTCCCCTTGCCCCTCATGCACCAACCCCTCTTTTGGTTTTTGTGCTTCAAACGTGTTTTTATGGTTAAGGATGGATTTTTTAAAATTATTTATTTAAAATGGAATTAGATATGAAAAAGAGATTATTATTATAAAGCCAAGAAAGGTTAAAAACAACGAAATTTTAAAATTTCTTAAAGTATCTATCTTTCCTTGTCTAAGGATGCGTTCCAGTGACTAACTTTTTAGAGCAGTTCAAGAGCTTCAAGCCCTGGAGCGTGAAGCACAAAAAATTTTCGTCACTGGAAAGCCACCCGTCTTAACATTATCGGTCGGTTGTCGCGTTCGAGTCAGGTCGCCACTGGTAAAGTCCGCGCGTTTAGTAAAGAGGCCACCGACGTCATCATTATCTACGCGAAATCTTCTGTAACTCTCTTTCAATCGCGGTTTTGAGGGCTTTGTATTGTTACCTAGGAAGTAGGCATTATAAAGATTAAATTTAAAAAATAAATAACATTTTAAATACGGGATGAGGGAATAACTGGAGATTTCGCGCAGAAAACGATGACGTCGGTGGCTTCTTTACTAAACGCGCGGACCCTAAGCACTGCTTTTAATCTCCGTATGGATTTATATAGTTCAGTTTAAATTGCTTTGCCATCTTTTTAAATGGCATGTTTATACGGAGGTACTGCGGTGTACGGAAACTTGAATAAAAATAACATATTGTTGTACTGAATGAGTCCAACGAGTGGCGTATAGTTTTACCACTAATTATATTATAATTTCTGAGATAATTAAGAGGGAATAGCAAATCATTAAATAATATAAAAATATCTGAAAATTAGGAATCTTTTTCAGAGTAGGCAATACTTTTAAGCGTTTATTGTATGCACGCCGCTAGGTCTGGGCCCTATGTTCCAGTTTTTATATATAGTAATTTGAAATATTATTTACGTCATTGCTGTAAACTTTGTATCAAAAAAAAAAGATGTATTAACATTTTAAAGAATATCCTTTAGAATAATTGGTAAAAAAATAATAAAACCAAAATTTTGCTCATTTAAATATTTTTAAATGATTATTTTATATTCCGATCCCTGTTTAGTCTTCAAAACACAAAGAACAAGCTTTATCGAACATAAGCTCTTAAGAGTTTTAAAATTTATAAAAGAAATAAAGGAGTCGTTCAAAGCTCTCTTTAAATCCATAAACAATCTTTAAATGGTCTTTTATCCTTGGTCCTTTAGCCCACAATGGAGGTTTCTTTCTTTTTTCGCCGTCTAGACTCAAATGATTTATTTGTCAAGCGAGCTCATTTTCGCCGAAAACGCAAATTGCGATTCGGTGGGTCGCGCATCGCAAAAGAGAACAAAGGACCCGATCGGTTTAATTATGCAAATTTTTGTTAGATAGAAGGTTTGTTTTAGCGTTTAAGTTTGATAGGCGGGAAAACTGAAACTGGTATATTTGATGCCGTTTATCGAAAAGGTGATATTTTTATGGTATTTATGGGCAGTAATAAATATGTTAAGTTTGATGATGATTCATTTATTTATTTGGGAAACACTAATTAATAACTACTTGTAAAATGTCGCAAATTTTATAGGCGAAACTCCAGCGCGAGTAAGGCCAAAAACGATCCAAGAATACAGTGAGGTCCTAAAGTCCGTCGTCCCTCTTCTAACTTATGAACCGTTTTGTATAATTATCATGAGACTTGACAATGCATTTGACAGCTTTTAAAATTTAGCTAGAACTTTAACCACATAATAATTTAACCGTGAGTTTGTTAACACGACATTGTAAAAGCCGCTCTTAGAACCAAAAGTCAATTAATTTTACAAAAGTAATGTTATAGTCAGACCATTATTCTTTTTTTTTCTTTTAGCTTTGTTCGCGGGTCTAGTAATGAACCGGATTCTTGAACCAGAACCGAACTGGGTTTAGAATTGTTTTAAAGCGCATGTCTAGTTATTTATTACGATTTTCTATACAGCTAAGGATGTATTTAACCCAGCCTTTTGCTAGGATTTTTCATGGTTAAATTGGATACTACAAAAAAAAATTAATTCTAACAAAAAGGTAAATTGTTATACTGTCGAAAGCCACTGAGGTCTCTCGAGGAAGACGAAGATCTCCGTGCCTCTCCCTCGTTTTTAACATAAAGTATATTTCAACCAAAGATAAAACGTCACGGGCAAATAGTAGAACTTAGCCATTTACCAGTGATTTTCATCAAATCTTTACTTAATTTTATTGCATACATACATTCATACGGAATACAATTAAAAATCCTTTGTTTATATACGCTCAGAATCACAAAAATATTAAAAAAAATCAACAGGTATATTAACCCGCATAAAAAGTGGCAGAAACAAATAAACTGGAATAGAACGGTTTATTTCTGTACCACAAAAACAGAAAACAGCTGACTATGTCGACAATGCGCATGAAATTCCGAACCGAACTTTTAGTTCCAACAAAATCCCAGGACTGCTAATCAGGTTACGAACCGGTAACGAGCTGATTCCATCGTAACCCGCGAACACAGAACCGTTACTAAAAATTCAGGATTTTACTAACCGCGAACGCTGCTTTTTCACTGCGCGTGCGAACAGTCCCAGAACCGGTTCAAAATCAAACCCGCGAACAAAGCTAATTTTCCACATTTTTGAGGTGCGTCCAAGGAAGGGATCAGTTTACGTCTGACAGCTATTGTTAAGAACTTATTTTATAATTAGACCATCATAAAATAATTTCAACCGAAATTCCTTAAACCTATGTGGTAAAAAAGCTTGCACTATCTCTAAGTAAGTTTTAAATTCGAATTTTTTATAAAACCTAAATAAAAATAATTATTTTATATCAAAAAATTTAATTTTGATTAATTTTTTAAAAGTAATTTTTTAATTTTTATTATATTATAGCCAGAGTAGAATACTTTTTATAATATACATTAAGGATGTTCAAATCGGGTAAAAGGTTGTCACTTAAACTACTCTTTAACATAAAAATAATTTCGGTCACGTGGCCTAGTCCCAAGGGGGCCTTAGCAACTTTTTTTAAATGGCTAGCACCTTGTTTCAGGGGCGTGCGGTGGAATTTCAAAGAAGGGAAGCAATTTTAAAAACTTACCTATTTATAGTGTAGTTGAATCCGTCCATCACTTCAGAGTAGCTTAAGTGACACCATTTTACACAAATTTAACCCGATCTTGATATCTTAACCCATTCAAAAAAGGGGAGAGAACTTTTAAAAACCGCAAGGTATGTATGTACAATTGTACAAATTGGAGCTTAGCTTCAAACACCTTTGAAACAAGGTGTTGTATGACCCATCTAAGGGTAGTTGAAGTGACACCCTTTCATCCAAATTTCACCCGATCTTAATATCTAGGCCCATTCAAAAGATAAAGTGATATAAAAGCTATTTTAATATCCTCAATGTATAAAAAGTTTAAGTTTCTTTAAATATTTATTAAATATCTTTATTCTGAAGGAAAGCCAAATAATATTTTGTTTAAACAAAGCATTTTCCGCAATGTGTGTTTTTATAATAGTTAAATTTTCCCCACAACTGTTTTAAAAAATTATGGGTAAAAATAAACTCAACAAATTTCAAACAATTGCTTTTTATGTCTAGTGAACAAAAATGGCCTTTTTCCACTTTTTAAATAATGTTTAAAAACATTGTCTTCCCTTTTCATGTTCCACTTTTTACTTATTTTTCTTATTCGTGTAAAAAGCAATAACCAATACAAAAGAAATCTTATCTGCAGCTTAATTTCATAAAGGACTTTAACAGACCCTTTAACTCTGAGCATAAATCGTATTTTATTTCTTTTTTCGTTGTCTAGACTAGTAAGTAAATTATTTGTAAATCGGATTTGTTCGGCCAGATTGAAATCTCTAATAAAAAAACAAAACGATTTTTTTTTATTTGCTCTTATTAAGTAATGTTGTTTGGCAAATAGAAATAAGCTTACAGGGTGACGAAATTGAAAAACAAAAGGTAAATTATCTTTTTGTATTATTAGAGTGGTCCATTTAATTTTACCATTAATTTTTATTAATTACTCTTAATTATTAAATTTAGGTCTGTCTATACAAAGGATATGATAATTATTTAAAATCCAAACGTAAAACTGAAGAAAAAAACAAAAGTATTATTTGCGCATGTGCGTAAATTAAATGACAAGTACAAAACCTATCACCAAAAAGCAAAAAAGTGCAACAATCTTATCATGCATTAAAAAAAATTTGAGCGATCACTATTAAAACAAAAAATGTTGCAATCCAACAAAATTTGTTAGATTTTAGAAATATGTTGAATATGATTAAATAAAAAAAACATATCGAAGAAAATTAAGCCTTAACTCCAAGTAAATAATTCAAAAGTTATATGTTACTTGCATGCATAGAGTCACAAGGTAAATGGTGCTCGAAATGGTGTACTGGATACTTTTTTGCTGATTGTATATTTCATTTTAAAAATGCCATTTTAAACTTTTGCCCGGTGGGCCAAATGGTCCCCATTCCGACACTGTTCACATTATGTTGCTCTAGATAAGGCAACATAAACGATATGTGGGCAAGAATAATCCTGCTGAAATAAGACATCAGTGGCGGCTCGAGGGTTTAAAAACAGGTTTAGTGCAGGAAAGGAAAATAAGCGCATTCACCATTTTAGCAAAATTAAAAATACTTAACTATCAAAAGTCTAAGTAAAAAGTCTTAATATCTAAATTTACCAAAATTTTATACACCAAATTAATCCTTTTATCTTTTAATGCAGCAAATTTATCAATTATATTTTCATAAAATGGTTAAGTTTTTATCAGTTCTTGTAGAAGCTCCTTTTGAATTAAAATATTGGCCAAAGATAAAAGGCTATCTTGGGATAAAGTGTTTTTTAAGAAAGTTTTTTAACGCTTAAGACAAGAAAAACTCCGTTCCACTAACCAGAATTAATAATCAAAATTACGAGCACTAAAAATACACCGCGGAAAAGTGCACTCCACCTAATGGATAATGTTTATTTTACAGTCTCTAAAACAGTCAGTGTGTAAAGGCGCTAAGGCTAGCGATATACCAAGCAATACACTTGATACTCGCACCCGCGATTCTGGCCGCCGGCAAGTATAGCGTTGTCATGGCATCGGAGCGTCAAAGCGTAAACAAAACCCCGCATGAGGTGTATATTTCGGTCCGTTTTATTTTTGCAATACACTTGCTGATCGTGGATTGCGGTGTCGCGTTGCCGAAAGCTGAGGAAAGCGACTCGCGCCAGCGGTTAATTTATCTGGTAGATTTTTTCCATGGCGAATTTTACAAATAAGGAATAGAAATGAGAAAATAAATTGAATAATAGTAATGATTTTTTATGTTTTATTTTTTATTTTTGGTGAAGTGGCACTTCACTTACTACACCTGAATAGCCGCCACTGTAAGACATTACCAATACTTTGGACGTGGGATCAAGCAGTTGGTTCTAACACTTCCTCTATGTAACGCACGGCCGTCATGTATCCTTGGATGAAAACTAAAGAATGCCTACTACCAACCCATGTAGCTCCTATATAAAAACACCACTTTCTCCTCTCGAAGCTCCCTTCTGAACAGTTGTCACACATCGTGCATCGTGCAGTATCGGGGTTAATCGGAATACCCAACAGAAGTCCAACCTTCAAATTATCTTTTTTTTAATATATCACTTTTGGTTAAATTTTAAACATTATTTTTTAATGTTGCAGTGGTATATTAAAATGTTTAGGTATAAACTTTGTGTAGCTAAAATATTAATTAGGTATATTTAAGGGTAGGAATTCATGTTGTTACTAACTGTACCTAAAGTATAATCCATAATTCAGTCTTTGTCCTTAATGCTATGCATTAACGACATTAGCCCTTCTTTAGATCTCTTAAGTTTTTTACGATCCAATACTTTAGCTTTTTTATTTTAGACTAGCCCACCCATGATCGGTTCAGTATTTTTAAAGATTAGCCCTTAAAAACAAACAAAGTATTAAACTTTACCTCTTTAAAATATTAAGTATAGATTTTACAAACATAATTTCAAATTCTGAGTTAAAAATATCTAACTTTTAATAACCTTGACATTGACTACTTTTGGGTTATTTACCAAACAAGTCTTTGGCGCACATAAGAATGAATACCTGTTTTTTAACAACTTTGTTGGCAAATAAAAATACCTAAATTATTTTAACGTACCGACCAGTACCGAGTGTATAAGTATACAGTGTGTCCCAGGATAGGTGTTTCAAGAGGACAAATGGACCAAAACTTTTGGTATTTTTAAACGTCCTCTTGGGAAAACTAGTCGCATGGTCCAAAACAAATAAATACAAAATTTTACTCTGATTGGTAAAATAGAGGGCGGAGTTATAACTAAAAATGTGAAAATGACGAAGAGTAAAGTACCTTTATTTTTAAAAATAGAACAAAATTTTATTAGTAAATGTTGTAGAGAATTAAGTTTTATGTCAAAATATTAAGTTAAATAACTAAAATAAAAAAATATTTTTTGTCAGTTTTTAACATTATGCATCATCAGTTTTTAAAATACTTGGCTTAAGGCATCGAATTTTAAGAAAATTTTTAAAACTATTAAATTTTCTTGTAAATTTCGCACCCTCTTGCCCATTATTTATGTTGTAATGAGAAATGTAAAAAAATGACAATTATATATTTTTTTGACTCATATGCTTTAACTTCAAATTTTGACATAAAATTTAATTCTCTACAACATTTACTCATACAATTTTGTTCCATTTTTAAAAACAAAAGTAGCTAGCTTATGGGCATTTTTCATATTTTTAGTTATAACTCCTTACCTACTGGGGTAAAACTTGGTTTTTATTAGTTTTGGACTAAGCGACCAGTTTTCCCAAAATTATGTTTTAAAATTCAAAGATTTTTGGTCCATTTGTCCTCTTGTCACACCTATCCTGGGACACACTGTACATTGCAGATCTAATCTCCCCAGTTTTTGGGTGGCGACAAATCAGGGTCGGTCATAGGGGGAGGGCATAGCTCCACCTTTAATGCCACATCCTTTGTATTTCATACATATGTAAAGGCAAATAATGGGCATTTTGGGCATTTAATGTTGATATGGTCCCCCTCAGGGCTGATCGGGGGTGAGGGTGATCATGAAATTGAAAAGTGAGAAGTAAGGACCTTATTTTTTTGCTTTTTAAATGCGTGGGTGTTGTTGCTTTTTGATTTTTATAAAGACCAAGAATTAAAATAGGTGAGGGGACCTTTTTTTGCTCTTCAAAAAATTTTAAAATTTTGTTTTTTTCTAGGAGCGCCAAAGGCTTTTTGTTTTTTGGCACCTCATTATCGATATCGATATGACCACCCCTGCGACAAATGTTATGAAATTACTGGGTGGTTTCCTCCTAAAACTTTTTTACCCTTTAAGATAGAAAGATAAAAGTTAGCTTATTGATACTGAACAGAAATCTGCATTGGTTGATTCATTTACTTGTATTCTACTATCCTTTTCGGTTTAACCAAAAATTACTACTTTTATATTATAAATGACTCCACTGGTCTATTTTTTTATTCCGATAGTACATATTATTCTGAATACAATGACATCCCACATCAGGACCATACGGAGAAATGAATCGTGGAGGGGGGAGGGAGAGGGGGAACAAAAATCCAAGAAAAACATGAACCTTTGAAGAGCAAACAAAAAATACAAAAAAGGTCATCACCTTTGAAAATGTACATTCATTCACCCACATTACGAAAGCAAACCGCCAATTCGCCAATGCAAATACTAAAGGGCAAAAAAATATTAAAAATTTCAAATTTTACATCGCTTAGAAAAGTGTAAAGAAGAAATTAACTTTATTTTTCCATGACTTCTTGTTTTAAAATTAACCGTTTTAGGCTAATGATGACATTTTTAATAAAAATTTATAAAATTTTAAGAAGCAGAGGTGTAAGAAATAATTTAAATAATACATATAATATTATATTTTTAACAGGCAGTAAACTTGTTGGGTATGGAATACAATTTAATTTTAATTACACCCAATATTATTTTAATCACAAAATCTTTTTATATAGAATTTCCGGTATATACCTAATGTTTTTCGATAATAAAACAATCTTTTATTATACCAAAAATGCTAGTTTTATAACATCCTGTACGCGTACCTTTTTAAATTATTTAAAAAAATATATAATAATAAAACCAAATCATAATTTTAATAGTTCTAACGACCCCAAATTCAAATTTGCAGTTTTTAAGCTACTTCACTTAAATAATAACTTAACAACCAAAAAATCGTAAATCTTAATTAACTGAGAAACAAACTTATTATTAGAAGCATTTAACTAAACCTTAAAAGGAAGTGGGCTATCAAAAGTATGAATTTACGGAAATAATTAAGAATTAAAAACATAAATTACAAGAAACAAGAGGATTAATTATTATTATTGGTTGGTTTGATGCAACGTACATTTCCCTAATTTAATAATATTGTAATTATTATTTTATACGCAATTAAATTATTATTATCCCCTTAAAATTTAATCCGCCAGCTTGAGAACTGAGAACTTCTTGGGTCTTCGACGCAGTGCCGGATCAAGGTCTAAGTTCTACTGAAGCGAAGAGCAGAGTTGAGTCGTACTCGAATACTCAGTATTCTGAATCCTATTTAGAATACATTTTGCCGGTATTCGAATACATTTGTGTGTTTGGTATTCGGTATTCGGCAGAATACCATTTTGCTCAGTATTCGGTATTTGTATTCGAATACTGATTTTCAGTATTCAGCCCAACTCTGGCAAACGGTCAAAGTGGCGCCTTTTTATTTAAAAAAATGAAGCTTTTGGGTGTATATTTAACATACAACCACCAAAATAAAAAGTGAAGAATTTAATGCTTTATTTGTTTTCTGGGAAATTAAACTTAAACAAAATATTATTCTCCCAGAAAATGTTAAATAAACTTTTTAATTTTATTCTGGAGAAAAGCCAAATAATATTTTGTTTAAAAGTGAAGAGCAAAAAAAAGCTCTTTCTGCTCCCTTTCCTTACTTTCTGTCCCTCTTTATGTTTACTTTGGTTTTGAGTATACGCAGGGCCGTATTAACTGTTTGAGACGCCCTAGGCTAGAAATCCCGGAGCGCCTATTTTCAACCAAAAAAATTTTGAAGGACAAAAAAAAAAGAAAAAAAAACAAAAAGGTCATTCCCTCCTTTTCACGCCTATTTCATTCCAAAACACCTTATTCACAGAAAAATTAGTCAGCAAAACACCAAACATCCCCACTCCACCTACACTTTTTAAAACCTCCCCTATCTAGCGCCTATTACTCCCCTGTCTGGTGTCTATTTTTTTTCATGGCGCCCTAGGCTGTAGTCTATTCGGCCTAATGGATAATATGGCCCTGAGTATACGAATAAAAGTTTTGGACTATTTGACTTTGTATGCATATTTTCTTAATTAGGCCCTGCATTCAAAGAAAAAAAGCAAAAACAAACAAATTTATATGTTTTTTTTCGGGTAAGGACCTTTTTTGTTTCTGGTATTGACGGAAACTAGTGTTTTTTGCGACAAGTTTAAGGCTACGGACACGATACCAAGCGTCAGCAGCCAGCGGCCAGCGTGACCAGCGAAAACCGGAGAATGTGAGATGTGCCTTTAATCTTTATGGTAGCAAAAACGAATTTTTAAACAGTTTTACTTAACTTGACTTGTTTGGTTATTATTTGATATTTATCATTTGGATCAAATCTAGTAACTGGAATTTGACCCCCTTCTTGACGGCCGATCGATCTGAAATTTGGTACACACTCTTAAACTTGATGACAATACAATAAGAATACATTTTTTATGATTGTAAATCATATAAATACAAAATGCCGGATTATAATATATTACTTCACTACAACCTGAATATGGATATCAAATGAAGGGGCTTGGTTGGTAGAACAGAGGTCACATAAAAAAATCCAAGATGGCCGCCGCCACAAAATGGCGAATAACATATATTACCACAACTACTACAATATAAAATCTTTGGCATTAAATGAATTCAATAGAATGAGAAGTATCAACTAACAACAAAACTAAAAAGCTTTAAAATAAATTATGTAAAAAAGTATGTTAAACGGTTTTATTGTACAAAAAGCTAAAAAATAATGCGGTTAGTCCTAGCTACCAGATCGCACCAACCTTCTCAACAATCTGAGGTATTCATCAGACCAATAATAAAATCGGTGGACACTTGACATTTCTATCATAATATTTACTCTGGATACGCTACGCCCAACGGTTTTATTATTTGTCTGATCAATACCCAAATTGATGAGAATTGGTGCGATCAGGTAACTAGGTCTTACCGATTTTTGTTTTAGCTTTTAAATTTAATAATTTATTATTTTTGAAATCAGGCGGCTGCAATATGCGTGAGCAAAAAGCCCTGCCGCTGACTCTTAAAACGAATAAATAGTATCCGCCGAGCGTTTCTAACGTTTCTAAACTGGTTTCAAAACGCTGTTTACCACAAAATATTGTAGCCACTACCGGCTACCAGTACAGGGATTTGATACTCTCCGCTCGACGCTTCCGCTTGTTATCGTAGCCGAGGCCTAAGTCAAAGACAATTACTTTGGGGATTTTTGTTTAGGGGTGAAGACCTCTTTTATTTTTTGGTCTTCAAATAGTTTTCATGAATACTAAATACTGGTATTCGAATACTTTTTTCCTTGGTTATTCGAATCCTTAGTACTCGAATACTTTTTAACCGATTTCAAAAACGAGGAGGTTCTCAATTCGCCGGTATGTTTTTTTGTGTGTATGTTATGCGATTACTTCAGCGTTTGTGGTCCGCTCTGAAATCTTTTTTATTTAAAGGGGCGCACTTCCGTAGTGGTCCCATAAAAAAAAATAAAGTCAGGATTGCAAGAAAGAAAGGTACTAGACCTATTCTTTTCTCTGCTATAGCGTTATTCCTGTGTCAAAGCTGCCTTTAGATGGGTATGTGCTAAGATAATAAAAAATAAAGTCAAAGTTAAAAAAGGAGAGATCAGGGGCGCACTCAGAATCGACAACTTTGGGGTAAAATTAACCCTTTAAACTTAAAGACAAGCGGATAGCTGCAGCCCCGTTTGTATCGATTGATAAGCTTTTGACAGACAATATAAAAAACCAAAGATATTTATTACAATACGGAATTCAAGATTTATATTCGAATACAGGATTTCGATATTCGACGCAACTCTGAAAGGACACACACTAACTAGAAATTGTATGTAATTGTAAAAAAACTACCACGTTATGAACACATTACTAGATTTATTTCCTAAAACAATATTTTACAATTATTTTTTTTACTTAATACTGTTAATATACAGTGTGTTCAAGATAAGGATCCTAAGCATGGGAATCTCGGTACCTATTGTAGATACAGCTTAGGTTAAATTAGGAAAAAGTTGTATTTTTAAAGGTTATTTATATGCTGTTTAGAAACTTGAAAAATTTTTCATAGCCTGCTGAGATATTTGGCAAAAACGAAAATTTGACTATATCGATTTTATTTCATTCTGACTTTATTTAAAGGGATATGAAAAACTAACAACACTTTTTCATTGGCACTTTTTAGCTTCTACATGATGGTATTTTTAGATTTTATATCCGACGTTTCGTTTTTAAGAAACCATCATCAACTTTATTTTTTATATGACTCGAAAAAAGTACACCCTGTATCTGATCCCATTTTTTATTACAAATTTAATGATGTATCACATGTCATATTTTAAATTTAAGTTAAAAGTAAAATTGCATTTTTTATTTTTTAAAGGTATTTTTAAGTAGGCCTTGCAAACAAATGATTTGACGTTAATTCCTGTTGACCGTATCTGTAACATAATTTAATATCATGATAAAATAGTAATTATCGTTATTACCCTGTTTGTCGAGTTGTTGTTTTTAGAGCAATTGTTCTTATTGTTACTGTTGTCTTTATTATTGTTTATTGGTGAATAGTTAATATATATTGTATTATTAAGGTCGAATATGCCGGATGGCCATTATAGCCATAAAGAAAAGTTTGACATGCTATTAGTTTTTCATCTTTTCAAATAAAGTCACAAAAAAAATAAAATTGATATAGTCAAATTTACTTGCTTTTGCCAAATATCTCAGCAGGCTATAAAAATTTTTCAAGTTTCTAAACGGCATGTAAATAAGCTTTAAAAAACAAAACTATTTCCTAATTTAACCTAAGCTGTATCTCCAACAGGTACTGAGTTTCCCATGCTTAGGATCCTTATTTTGGACACACTGTATAATAAGTTATTGTACAATTTTGGAAATATTTATTATTAGTTTGCTTTTATAGTGTTTTTGTTTTAAAAATTTGTAAAAAAATTTAAACAAATGTTTATTAGATATATTTGCATTATATGAGGTACAAACAGAAAAGTTGTATTTTTTAACTGACACATTGTCTTTATACAGATTGTTTCCAGAGGATAAGATGATACAAAACCTTGTTTGCTGTGGTACCACTACTAGATTTTATAAAAATCGAATGAAGGATATATTTAAGATATTATAAAAACCTATTTTTTATCTTCGAAATAATGCATAGGATCTATATTTACAAAAATATATTTTTTTAATATAGAATTAGCATGAGAATACGTCCTCAAATTTTAATTAATAATTTTTTACCATAATTAAAAACACCCCTGTCTTTAAAAAATCTGTATCCATCAGAAAAGACGCAGCCCCTGTACAAGATCCAAAAATAGACTTAAGATAAAAAATGTTTATTTGAATACACCTTTTTTCCTGACAGTACTAGTTAATATACAAGGTGTCTCAAAAACATAATTTTTATTGTCAGGTTGTTTTTCTTTTTAATGGAACACCCTATATATTTTAACAAATTTTGACTTTATAATAAATTCTGCTTCAAAAATATATAACACACTATACGTCAATTACTGCTGGTTGTTGGGATATCAGCAGTATGTTGATATACTCATTAACAATTAAAAGTGAAGAAATAAAGTAATCTTTTGGTTTTAATTATTTTTAAATAATTCTGTCACTGTCATAGTGACAAATAAACGTAGACGTTTAGTGTGTTATATAGTTTTGATGTAGAATTTCATAAGGGTTTGGGATGTTTGGGCTTTTTAATAACCATTTCAATTAATTTAAAATTATTAATTGGGAATCGAATAACTTTGCTTATATCGTAGTAAAAGAAAAAAAAATACATTTTGTGGGTTGGATTTGGGTGATCCCAGAAAAAAACAATTTCCTAGTATTAAAAAAATCCTTTTAAAATATATTTATTTTTAAAAACTGTTAAACGTTACAGAAACAAACATGTTAAATAGATTTGTTGTACTATAGGTATTATGTTAAATGTTTCTTGGATCTTCAGTTAAACAACTTAAACTAAATAGGCCTAAATTTAACCCTAACCAAAGAAAAAAAAACTAAAGAATTTACTCCGATTCTCATACGGACGCCTGACTTTGGGGTGGCGTCCACTTCAAACACGTGGGATCAACTTCTTTCAGTAAAGTGCATCTTCGTTTTACTCGTTCGACATACTCATCCAGGACGTCTTGTTTTTTAAGAATGATGTGCTTACCTTTCCAATATTTCATCATACCTAGAGCCTGAAGTGTGGATACTATATCGTAGGAATGAATAGCCATCTGCAAAAAATACAATTCTATAGACACATTGGTACCAAAACTGTGCAACTTTTGAACACTTACGTAGGGTGTTCCATAAGTCTTGTAACAATCAATAAATTAGAGTTTTTCAAAATAGCGGCCATTTTTATCGATACACTTTCCCATGCCCTCAAACCACTTATTGAACCAGGCCGCCCACTGTTCCTCTGGAATAGAGAAGCAAACTTCATCAAAACCTGCCAATAATATCAATGCCGGACTTAAATTTTCTTCCTTTTAATTGCTTCTTTACAAAATAAAACAAACCAAAATCGCAAGGAGCCAAGTCGGGGCTGTAGGCTGGATCTGGCAACAATTTTAAACCGGCTTGGGTTGTATAGCGAAGGGCAGCTCTGTGTGGCGGTATATCATGATGCAGAAACCAAGAACTTAGGTTTAACATTTGGGCGAAGAATTTGGAGCTCTTGTAATAGAGAGGGCAAACAAATTTCGGTATACCACTTCGCAGATACAGTTTCTTGTTTTTAAAGTACCATCGTTTTTATTAAACCTCTGCTGCCAAAGAACAACGTAAGCATTCTTTCGTTTATCGATTTTGACTAACGCACCTGAACTGGTTGATCTTTATCTTCAAACAACCCGACTCTGCTTTGGGTTTTAGTTGGAAGATTATAATAATACACTCAGGTTTCATCACCTATAACAACTAAAACTACTTCCTTAGATCTTCCGGTTTCAAACTTTTATGCATATATTGGCACCATGTTCCACGAACTTGTGCTTGTTCAGGAGTTAAAGCATAGCATGGGGCACCCATAGCGTACAATTCTGCATATTTTTAAATGGTCGGTAATTATTCGATGAAGACTAGATATAAGAATGTGCAAGATCTCTTCTAACTATATATATGTTATACGACGATCTTGTTTTATAAATTTAGAAATAGCCTCCATGGTTTTATCAGTCACAACTGCAGATACAGTTTTTTGTTATTCAAGTACCATCGTTTTTATTAAACCTCTGCTGCCAAAGAAAACCGTAAGCATCATTCTTTAGTTTATCGATTTTGACTAACGCACCTGAACTGGTTGATCTTTATCTTCAAACAACCCGACTCTGCTTTGGGTTTTAGTTGGAAGATTATAATAATACACTCAGGTTTCATCACCTATAACAATTGAAACTACTTACTTAGATCTTCCAGTTTCAAACATTTTAAGCATATCTTGGCACCATGTCACACGAACTTGTGCTTGTTCAGGAGTTAAAGCATAGCATGGGGCACCCATAGCGTACAATTCTGCATATTTTTAAATGGTCGGTAATTATTCGATGAAGACTAGATATAAGAATGTGCAAGATATCTTCTAACTATATAATGTTATACAAATAAATTTAGAAATAGCCTCCATGGTTTTATCAGTCACAACTGCAGATACAGTTTTTTGTTATTCAAGTACCATCGTTTTTATTAAACCTCTGCTGCCAAAGAAAACCGTAAGCATCATTCATTAGTTTATCGATTTTGACTAACGCACCTGAACTGGTTGTTCTTTATCTTCAAACAACCAGACTCTGCTTTGGGTTTTAGTTGGAAGATTCTAATAATACACCCAGGTTTCATCACCTATAACAATTAAAACTACTTCCTTAGATCTTCCGGTTTCAAACTTTTTAAGCATATATTGGCACCATGCTACACGAACTTGTGCTTGTTCAGGAGTTAAAGCATAGCATGGGGCACCCATAGCGTACAATTCTGCATATTTTTAAATGGTCGGTAATTATTCGATGAAGAGTGGATATAAGAATGTGCAAGATCTCTTCTAACTATTTATATGTTATACGACGATCTTGTTTTATAAATTTAAAAATAGCCTCCATGGTTTTATCAGTCACAACTGCAGATACAGTTTTTTGTTTTTCAAGTACCATCGTTTTTATTAAACCTCTGCTGCCAAAGAAAACCGTAAGCATCATTCTTTAGTTTATCGATTTTGACTAACGCACCTGAACTGGTTGATCTTTATCTTCAAACAACCAGACTCTGCTTTGGGTTTTAGTTGGAAGATTCTAATAATACACCCAGGTTTCATCACCTATAACAATTGAAACTACTTGCTAAGATCTTCCGGTTTTAAACTTTTGTAATGCATATCATTAGCGTTGACACGCATGTCTACCATACGAACTTGTGCTTGTTCAGGAGTTAAAGCATAGCATGGGGCACCCATAGCGTACAATTCTTGCATATTTTTAAATGGTCGGTAATTATTCGATGAAGACTAGATATAAGAATGTGCAAGATCTCTTCTAACTATATTATATGTTATACGACGATCTTGTTTTATAAATTTAGAAATAGCCTCCATGGTTTTATCAGTCACAACTGCAGATACAGTTTTTTGTTTTTCAAGTACCATCGTTTTTATTAAACCTCTGCTGCCAAAGAAAACCGTAAGCATCATTCTTTAGTTTATCGATTT
The DNA here is from genome assembly GCA_014170235.1 of Listronotus bonariensis. Classification (NCBI taxonomy): domain Eukaryota; kingdom Metazoa; phylum Arthropoda; class Insecta; order Coleoptera; family Curculionidae; genus Listronotus; species Listronotus bonariensis. The sequence continues at coordinate 50,024 of JACEGR010005034.1, read as the reverse complement.
TGACTAACGCACCTGAACTGGTTGATCTTTATCTTCAAACACCCAGACTCTGCTTTGGGTTTTAGTTGGAAGATTATAATAATACACTCAGGTTTCATCACCTATAACAATTGAAACTACTTGCTTAGATCTTCCGGTTTCAAACTTTTTAAGCATATCTTGGCACCATGTTACACGAACTTGTGCTTGTTCAGGAGTTAAAGCATAGCATGGGGCACCCATAGCGTACAATTCTGCATATTTTTAAATGGTCGGTAATTATTCGATGAAGACTAGATATAAGAATGTGCAAGATCTCTTCTAACTATATTATATGTTATACGACGATCTTGTTTTATAAATTTAGAAATAGCCTCCATGGTTTTATCAGTCACAACTGCAGATACAGTTTTTTGTTTTTCAAGTACCATCGTTTTTATTAAACCTCTGCTGCCAAAGAAAACCGTAAACATCATTCTTTAGTTTATCGATTTTGACTAACGCACCTGAACTGGTTGATCCTTATCTTCAAACACCCAGACTCTACTTTGGGTTTTAGTTGGAAGATTCTAATAATACACCCAGGTTTCATCACCTATAACAATTGAAACTACTTGCTAAGATCTTCCGGTTTCAAACTTTTTAAGCATATATTGGCACCATGTTACACGAACTTGTGCTTGTTCAGGAGTTAAAGCATAGCATGGGGCACCCATAGCGTACAATTCTGCATATTTTTAAATGGTCGGTAATTATTCGATGAAGAGTGGATATAAGAATGTGCAAGATCTCTTCTAACTATATTAATGTTATACGACGATCTTGTTTTATAAATTTAGAAATAGCCTCCATGGTTTTATCAGTCACAACTGCAAATACAGTTTTTTGTTATTCAAGTACCATCGTTTTTATTAACCCTCTGCTGCCAAAGAAAACCGTAAGCATTTCTTTCGTTTATCGATTTTGACTAACGCACCTGAACTGGTTGATCCTTATCTTCAAACAACCCAGACTCTACTTTGGGTTTTAGTTGGAAGATTATAATAATACACCCAGGTTTCATCACCTATAACAATTGAAACTACTTGCTAAGATCTTCCGGTTTCAAACTTTTTAAGCATATCTTGGCACCATGTTACACAAACTTGTGCTTGTTCATGAGTTAAAGCAACATGGGGCACCCATAGCGTACAAACCTTGTATATTTTTAAATAAATGAATTATTTGATGAAGAGTGGATATACGAATGTGCAAGATCTTTTCTAACTATATATATGTTTACGACGATCTTGTTTTATAAATGTAAAAATAGCCTCCATGGTTTTATCACTTTAACAGGGCGACCTGGTCGTGGTCGGTCGTCAAATGAAAAAGTTTTAATTTCAAAAACCATCGTTTAATAGTCCTTAAGGATAAAGTATCTCCTCCAACTACAGTGGACATTTAATTGAAACCTTCCTGGGTATTTAATCCACGCTTAAAATTTTAGTAAAGAATCACTTCGAAATCTCGCCCATTTAAAGTTGCCATATCGATATGTTAACTGGTGGATAACTTTGATTAAACTAATTATTGCTAGATCCCCGCTGGTAAACTTACTTAGGACAGTCGCCGTTGTGCATCACCGAACGGAATTTAGCGAACAATTAATAATAAAGTGGTACGACAAGACTTATGGAACAACCTACGTAGAATATAAGAATAAAAATAATTAAGATAGATTAAAATTTTTGGACATAGATAAAAATCTTACCTCTTGGCTAATATCTTTAACGGACAAAAGTTGTGCCAGCCCTGGAACACAGGTAGTTAAGGAGCACATCTTTCCAGTAAGATCGATACGATATCAATCCTAAGTCACTAAGAGGCTTTTCTGGAGATCCAATTTTATCTTCAACACGTGTTAAAAGGTAACCTGTAACAAAGAAATAAAACATGAGCAATGCATTTTATTTATTTTTGGTACATATTTCCAATGTCCCCATAACACTATAGAGAAAAGAGAAGCCATCTGCTCATTTCGTCCCGTGAACTTGGAAGAAACTGGTTTTACCTTCTCGACGAGAGATCTTTCTTTTGTCGAAGGGCCACTTTTTCTTGTTATATTTTTTCGCAATAAAAATATAACTTTTAAATTGCAAAGCCTTAACTCTCCAAACGCTGCAACCATATATACACACAGTACCGCCAAAGGCTAATGCGATTGAAATGATTGACAGTAAAGCTTTGCAAATTAATGCAAAAAGGATGTAAAATAAATAGAAATACAAGTATTTAAATGGTCTAAATCAAACATTGCAAGCTAATTTAGCATTAAATCATAAGTAGTTGTTCGCAATAAGAAGGCTAAATAAAGTAAAAATGATTGATGGCTATCTTGAGAACGAAACGTTTTCGAAAAAATAATCTTTCAGATTCGTGATTGGCGCCCCAAAAAACCCTGGTATACTTAATTTTATCAAAATCGGTGTTGCCGCAACTTTCTAGCCAATTACCCTAAATTTTATTAATAATACCCCATAATGTTTTAATTTAAATTTAAAATTTTATTTTAGCAATTGCAATTCTATAGTTTATCCTGCCATTCTGCGCCTAAATCTCTGGTCGAGAGACCTAGACACCAATTTTTTCGCTAAAAATATTTCGTTTTCTCGTCTTGTTTAAAGGGAAGAGAAAATGCCTCGTTTCGAGGGTGTTATTAGAAATATCAGTCATATATCTTGGTAGCTACGCTACAACGAAATCAAAACCCCGCCAACAAGTCCGTCTACATAGAAACGATAAACGCGTGCAATAAATTGCGTCCTTTCTAATGCATTGCTTATTGATTAACTAATAAATGTCTCAAATGAATAAAGAGAAGACTCATTTATAAATATTTATTTTATTTATGGTGGAAAATGAGGGTTATTAGTCAATTCATGTGCAGGCCTCGGCCACTTACAAAACACCTCGAGAGGAACGAAATAATTCCAGCGAGAGAAAAACGTTCTCTTATCTCGTCTCGAGCCTTTTCGAGACCAGAAACTATCTCGTCTCGGCGATATCATTACATAATTTAGTCACATACATATCTTGGTATAGCTACGCTACAACGGAATCAAAACTCCACCAACAACCCCGTCCACATAGAAACGATAAACGCGTGCAATAAATTGCTTCCTTTCTAATGCATTGCTTATTGATCAACTAATAAATGTCTCGAATGAATTAAGAGAAGACTCATTTATAAATATTTATTTTATTTAGGGTGGAAAATGAGGGTTATTACTCAATTCCTGTGCAGGCCTCGGCCACTTACAAAACACTTTGAGAGGAACGAAATAATTCCAGTGAGAGAAAACGTTCTCTTATCTCGTCTCGAGCCTTTTCGAGACCAGAAACTATCTCGTCTCGGCGATATCATTACATAATTTAGTCACATACATATCTTGGTATAGCTGTTCTCTAATCTCGGCTCGAGCCTTTTCGAGACCAGAAACTATCTCGTCTCGGCGATATCATTACATATTTTAGTTACATACATATCTTGGTATAGCTACGCTACAACGGAATCAAAACTCCACCAACAACCCCGTCCACATAGAAACGATAAACGCGTGCAATAAATTGCTTCCTTTCTAATGCATTGCTTATTGATCAACTAATAAATGTCTCAAATGAATTAAGAGAAGACTCATTTATAAATATTTATTTTATTTATGGTGGAAAATGAGGGTTATTAGTCAATTCATGTGCAGGCCTCGGCCACTTACAAAACACCTCGAGAGGAACGAAATGATTCCAGCGAGAGAAAAACGTTCTCTAATCTCGTCTCGAGCCTTTTCGAGACAAGAAACTATCTCGTCTCGGCGATATCATTACATATTTTAGTCACATACATATCTTGGTATAGCTACGCTACAACGGAATCAAAACTCCACCAACAACCCCGTCCACATAGAAACGATAAACGCGTGCAATAAATTGCTTCCTTTCTAATGCATTGCTTATTGATCAACTAATAAATGTCTCAAATGAATTAAGAGAAGACTCATTTATAAATATTTATTTTATTTATGGTGGAAAATGAGGGTTATTAGTCAATTCATGTGCAGGCCTCGGCCACTTACAAAACACCTCGAGAGGAACGAAATGATTCCAGCGAGAGAAAAACGTTCTCTAATCTCGTCTCGAGCCTTTTCGAGACAAGAAACTATCTCGTCTCGGCGATATCATTACATATTTTAGTCACATACATATCTTGGTATAGCTACGCTACAACGGAATCAAAACTCCACCAACAACCCCGTCCACATAGAAACGATAAACGCGTGCAATAAATTGCTTCCTTTCTAATGCATTGCTTATTGATCAACTAATAAATGTCTCAAGTGAATTAAGAGAAGACTCATTTATAAATATTTATTTTATTTATGGTGGAAAATGAGGGTTATTAGTCAATTCATGTGCAGGCCTCAGGCCACTTACAAAGCACCTCGAGAGGAAGGAAATAATTCCAGCGAGAGAAAAACGTTCTCTTATCTCGTCTCGAGCCTTTTCGAGACAAGAAACTATCTCGTCTCGGCGATATTATTACATAATTTAATCACATACATATTTTGGTATAGCTACGCTACAACGGAATCAAAACTTCACCAACAACCCCGTCCACATAGAAACGATAAACGCGTGCAATAAATTGCTTCCTTTCTAATGCATTGCTTATTGATCAACTAATAAATGTCTCAAATGAATCAAGAGAAGACTCATTTATAAATATTTATTTTATTTATGGTGGAAAATGAGGGTTATTAGTCAATTCATGTGCAGGCCTCGGCCACTTACAATTTACAAGACTCGCTATAGGCGATTATAACCAGTGATAAGCTTAGTTCAAGTGGTAATTAGATGTAAAGTGTAATTATTTAAATTATTCGCTTTGTACAGGGTAATTCGAGTTAAGTTGTCTTTGTATTTCTTCTAATGATGTTCAATATAAATGTTTTTAAATAAAATAATAACTTATTAATTATACAGAGTGTCTTCGGAAGTTCTTACTAAATGGGAAACTTTTTATTATTAACTTTAGGAAAAAAGTGTTTCTTTATAAAAAGTCCTGCTTGATGAGAAAATACATTTCCACAAAAATATTTTAAGGTTGGATGTACGGGTGGCTTAAAAATGACATGTTTCCAAATTGAAATAAGGGTTATTCCCTAACTACGATACCAAACTTTAAAGGGTGATTTCTTATGTCATTTTATAAAGAAAGTTTCTATAAACATATGTCCGAGTTGCGTCTTTTCTGAGATACAGGGCGTTTTTATAATTTTAAAGTCTGTTTTTTAATGGCTTAAATACGAAGCCAGATACAAAAAATGTACTACACCAAAAAGTTGCATTTAAAATATAACTTTTTAGTCTAGTACATTTTTATTGTATCTGGCTTCGTATTTAAGATATTAAAAAAACAGACCTTTAAAAAAATAATTAACGCCCTGTATCTCAGAAACTAAGCAACTCCGGACATATGTTTATAAAAACTTTTCTTCATTAAATAACATAAAAAATCGTCCCTTAAAGTTTGGTAATGTAGTTAGGAAATAACACTTATTTTAATTTGAACACAAGTCATTTTTAAGCCACCCTGTACATCCAACCTTCAAATATTTTTGTGGAAATGTATTGTCTCATTAAGCAGGACTTTTTATGAGAAGACTCTTTTTTTAAAGTTAATAATAAACAAGTTACCCATGTGGTAAGAACTTCCAAAGACACGCTGTAGTTTACTTTTTAACCTACAAAAATAAGTATTCTTGACAGCAGAGTTGGGTCGTATTCGAATACTTAGTATTATTAATAGTATTCAGAATAGATTTGGGTGTTTGGTATTCGGTATTTGGAAGAATACTTTTTTGAGTAAGTATTCGAATACCGGCGTTCCGAGTTTTTGAATAGCGGAATGTGTAAGCAGTATTTGAATACCAAAATTGTCACAAGGAGAATAGCAAAAAGTAACACAAAGTAGCAAAAAATGAGGTGAGTACCTTTTTTTTGCTCTTCAAATTTTTGATCGTCGTTTTTTTTCAGTATTCTAATACTCATTCCGACTGTTCGTGACTACCGAGTATTCGAATACTTTTTTCTTCCAAGTATTCAAATATTCGGTATTGGAATACTTTCTTTTCCGGTATTCGTATTCATATTCGAATACCGATTTTCAGTATTCGACCCAACTCTGCTTGACAAGCAAATAAAATTATTATACAGAAATGATAGAGAGCTAAAGGTCCTTACTGCTTGTTATTTTCTTGAACTGCAAGGTAGCATCCCATGATACAAAGATTACTAAAGGTAGGATCAACAGCGATTCCAAATTGATTCGCTTTGCGCATGACGTAGCAATGTGACTTCTTTCGGCGCAATTTTTAAATTTAGGTCCTAAGAAAGCCTGCAATGTGTGTGAATTTTGGTCATTTTTTAAATATTAGGACGAGTATAGAGAAATATCTTTCTAAAGTAATATTACTGTTAATCTAAGACTATAATATTTGGAACCTACGTAATAAACCACTATTTAAAGTACTTAAAAACACATTATCTTTTCTTAATTAGTTTTAAAGTCACAAAACTGTCAAAAAGCAAGATAAAACCGCAAACAAACTCCCAAAAACACGAAAACAAACGTATGGTTTCTCTCTGTCTCTCTATTTTTTTCTTGGTTTTGGTCCCTTCAGGTCCAATCCACCACTCTCCCCTCCCGGACTATGCTTTCCAGGGCTTCGTCGGCGGAAAATCTGGATAATCGAGCTCGTAGCTCCCAGAAATTCCAAAAAGAAAACAAACAATTCAACAATCGATGCAATGCATAAATTGTCAGCTGTCAAACCAAGATCTGCTACTGGTGTTACGTATAACCTTCACTTTCACTACTGACAGTTCCCATGGCACGCCCATCTATTTCCCGCCATTTGAGAAATACCTCGTGTTCACCACCAAACAGGATACCATCAGCTTATAGGAATCTTCGCTCACAGCGCTTAGATCCAGAAGAAAGATGCTGTCAATTTAGCGTGAATCTTTCCTCGATCCCCGAAGGTAAAAACTTTCGTACGAAACCTCTAGCCGCCACTCCGGGAAGAACTTTGTAGTCCTCTACGCACGTCCGCACTGTCCGGAGGTCAAACAAAGAGTAACGTATGGTTTCAACTTTGTTTACACACTACTACGCCAGAGACGGTGGTCACGTGATAAACTTCATGCGCAAGATCCTACCTTATGTATTTGTTGTATCATGGTAGCATCTGTCGAACACTGTCTGATCTGGCAATGCACATTTTTACACTAGCCAAAGGTTTTTCTTATTTGAGACAATTTTAAATCAAAGTTTGGGGAAACGAATTTATACTTTTCAAAAAACATATGATTAGGATCTCGAGACCATTGTTTAGACCAGGGGTTCCCAAACTTATTATTTGTGTTGTGACGCCCTTGGAAATTTCCTTACGACGCGACGCCGACGCCAGGACAAACAACAAAGACAAAAAAGCAATAATTAACAATATTACGAAAACAATTAAAGGTAAAAAATTGCTAAGGTTTAGTAGAACCACAAAACAAATACCGTACGTGACCAATCCTGTAAAATGGTAAGTGGATTAACGTTTTTCTTGTAATGTTTATGTAAATTAGACAAGCAAAAGCTTAATTACCCCAGGGCTATTAGATTCAATTTTTTGCACTTATGCGGGCGTGAAATGACATCTTTATTGCCCGATAATTTTATGCTTTCTAATGCATACATTAAACTATTTTTGAAAGGCTTAACGTTCATATGTAACAGCTTGCAATTTCTAGCAACAGGTACGGACTATGCATTTTGAATTTTGGCTTGGCGGTGCAATATTGGAAAAGTTTCTATACCGGGTGTCAACGAATTTATTAGACAAGCTACTCCTAGACCCAACATCAAGTTTTGTCTGACGATCAGTGGTGGGTTTACATAATTGCCGCCCGTAGGCTATTCATTTTTGCCGCCCCTAATTTTTCATACCTTACTCCACAATCTCATATGAATGTAAAAAATCGAGGAGCAGAAAAAAGGCTTTATCTAAAAAAACATGTTTTCTAACTTATTCTAACTAACTAAATCAAAATAAACAATTGATAAAGAAGTAAACCTGCCGCCCCCTAAAATTCGCCACCCTAGGGTCCAGCCTACTCAGCCTGCTGGTAAATCCAATATTGCTGATGATACCCAGTGCGATCTACCAATTACATACTTCGGCGGATTCAAGATGATGTATGCAGCAAAATGATAAAATAAACAGGGTGTTCCATTTAAAACTGAAAAGTGAAAATATGCCAAAAACTCTCATTTTCTCATACCTTTCACCTACCGAGTCTCATTTTGATATGTATTATACTCTAGGACATGGGTTGCCAACCGGTCGATCGCGATTATTAGTACAGTTGATCGTGGTAGTCTGAATATGCGAAAACTCTCCAAGGAAAGTTTTCGCATATTTTTCACATTTCAGTTACTTCCGGTTTAACCGGAAATCACTTTAATTTTGAATTCCCAAGACAATCCTAAATCAGAATGTGTGTATGATTGGACGCAAATGAATCTAAGAACCCCAGGTGAAACATACAATCGTAAAGTTTTAGTTACTAGTATGAAAGATAGGAACAAAACGATTAGGCAAATCGACATTTTCGTCTCTAACTATTATTTCTTAAATGGCAACCCCTTTGAAACAAACACTTCTGAGAAAAGTAATTTTTTGACGAATCTATCGATACCAATTTATTTCCGATCGGATTAAAAATAAGCACATAAATAATGGATCATGGCCACCTAGATGTCATATTACAAATGGCTCTCAAAAAAATCAAGTGCGTGTAAAACTTTTTAAAAATATCAAATTCCTATTAAGAATTATCTCAGAAATCTAAAAATGTTAAAATATACAGGATGCTCAATTTAAAAATTCAAACGTTGTGCAATTTCTGGTTAAACCGAAAGTAACCGAAAAGTATGTATCCCTAATCCGACCTTTTTTCTATAAGATTAAACTAGCTTAAGAAAATGACATTCTTAGGTTTATCAAATTTATAAATGTGTTTTGTAAATTATACCTAATTACCTTTTTTACATTTACTTAAACTACCCTACATGTTAGGACAAAAATTATTTTCTGTCATATTTAGATAAATACTGAAGAACTGCACTAATCCTACCGACTGCGCCAGTTAAGTGTTTAATGAATTCGAGATATTAAAAAATATATATTTTTTAAAAACAGGTTACAACTAAAGATTGAATTAGAGAATAAGAATGTTACCTTAATGGAATTATACAGGGTGACTATTTTTAGGTCGGCACTATTGCTAACTTCTTTATTATTGGAAATAAAAAGTCGGTTAAATTAGCAAAGTAGACGCATTTTTTCTGCTGATTAACGTGCTGCCGACAAATATACTTTTTTTAAATGGAACACCCTGTATATTATATCACCATTCGAAAGATATATCAAAGAGCTATAAAAAAGTCTTTATGTAATTTATCAATTTTTTAATAGTTTCGAAAATATGGGAACTTGATAGTAAACTGGCATTTTTAAATAAACACCCTGTATATTGCATCACCATGAAATTGACATTTTAAAGACCTGTAAGAAAATACCACATTTTATATGTCTACCTCTTATAGTTTTGGAAACATGGCCATTCAAATCTAAAAAATAGAAGATATAATGTCTATTTTATCTTCCACACTAAACTTAGTGCTTATAACTTGAAGTTGTAGAGATAATGAAAATTTAACATAATTTTCAGTTTTGGATTGCCATATTTTTAAAACTATAAGAGATAGACATATCAAATGTGATATTTTCTTCAAGCTCTTTAAAATATCTATTTAATAGTGATCCAATATACGGGGTGTTTATTTAAAAATGCCAGTTTACTATCAAATTTTCGAGAATGGCCATATTTCTGAAACTATTAAAAATTTGATAAATTACACAAGGACTTTTTTAAAGCTTTTTGATAGATCTTTCGAATGGTAAGTCTGGCAAGAAGCCTACATCATATTTTGAATGAATAAATGCCTTACAACCATATAGAACATACTTAGAAAAGTAGTTGCGTATATCACAAAGCCAATTTGTTATTTAGTTTCAAACTCTTCATTGTAATGTTAAATTTTAGGGCCCAGAACATCTTTGTACATTTGTTTTTGTTTTCTTTCTATCTAACCAACAAATACCAATCCAACCAGAAACAAATGCAACGACCAAACTGCCTCGTAATAACAATTTTCTCGCCCCGAATACATCATTTCTCCATCTTTATCGAATATTCCCCCAAAGCTGCAAGCATAAGCCCTAAACCCGCCAAGAACAAAACCCCCTGCGAGACGGCGGCAGCAATCTCCAGCATCCCCATCCCCAACTTTCCGGCTTCTCCCGGGAGAAGCAAAGCGGGAGAAAAAGGGGAGCGGCAGAGTGGGGGTAGGGGGCGACTATTGACCTCGACGCGGGTCGATAGCCGACGTCTGGCAGCACGCGTCGCATTGTTGCCAGCGCGTCGATCAGGACCATTTTGGAGATGATGAAAAGAATGCAATTTATAAGCTTTTTTATTGCACCAGACTTGAAGGGTCAAATTACTCTTAGATAAAATGAAACCCCTAGACAGAAAACCAGATGTACTTACTAAAAGTAAAACTAAAAAAACAATAATCTAATACTTTTTAAATTTTTCCCAAAAATAATAACATTTTTTAGGATTTGAAAAATCTGTCACGAAAAATAGAAAAATATCTTCCTATCAAAAAGTATCTTGGCAAAACTGCAGTTCTAAATGACTATTCAAAAATGGAAGAGGTTGGTGCATCCCTTGATTTAGGGAGGGTGGGCAAACCGGGGTGTCTGCCTCGGGTGACACCTTCAAGGGATGGCAAATTGAAGAATCGTCGACGTGTACAAGCGTACGAGACAGTGAGCACTTGCGTTTGGCCTGAATTTATCAAATAATGTACAGGGTGTCCTATTTTCGTGTGTTTTACGGGGTTTCTCGCTCTCTAAATGAGTGAAGTTACAAAGATGCGGTTTTGGCGACACGACGTTAATTAAAAAAATACAAAAAATATTAAAAAATTAAGAAAATGGGTGGGGTGGATTTAGCTCGAACTTAAAAAAGGCTATCAACATTTTAAAATTCCGATTACATTTTTTAAGTAAATGGTGTGTGTGTGTGTGTGTTTTTTAGTCTTAGCAAATATATCTTTTTTTAAAACAAAAACAAAAGAATGACAAAAAAATAATTTCGATAAAAATGCAGTAATTCGTAAATATTTTTATTGGCCTACTCATCTAAAAATAAAGTGACTGTGTGGTAAAAGTATCCATATTATCAAAAACTAAAATGGCGAAGGCCAAAATTTGACGCATCCACCATCCTGTAGAAAAACTTTATTGGCGAAAAGCACATTTTGTGATTATAGAAAAAAGAGCACTAAAACAACGAAAAATATACAGCTTGTCAACTTAGGTTCGCAATATATGGAAAACTTTTTTGTTATTAATTTTATATAAAAAAATATTCTTTGTAAAAAGTTCTGCATAGTCTAAAATATAACCATCAAATATTATTTTTTTTTGCAGTTGCAGTAGTATACAAGACATGCCATAAAATACGAATTTTGTTCAAAAAATAAGTACCTTTATTTTTCACAATATCAACAATTTTTATTAAGAAAAGTTGCTTAGAATAAAAAATAATTTTTTAAACATGCAAAATAGTTTAATTTAAAGAAAAATGTTCTTTAATTTTTTTTTGCGATAACGAGCACTTCTGTGATTTTTGCTGATTTGACATTTCTTAAGCTTCTATTGCAGTTTACATTTCGGAAGAAGTATGCACTTTTGCACCGTTATTACACAAAAAAATAAAATAAAAAGGTTTTTTTTTTAAATATACAAGTTTGCATATTTGAATGGTAATTTTAATCCTAAACATATTTTCTTTTTTGAAAATGTTTGATATTAGGAAAAGAAACAAACTACATTCCTGAGAAAAAATTATATTTTTTGACATACCTCGTATACCACTGCAAAAATTAATATCTGATAATTGAATTTTAGGTTTTAGACCAAGCAGAGCTTTTGATAAGGAATAACTTTTTTCGTAAAATTAATAAAAAAAGTTTTCCATATAGTACGAACTTAAGTAGACACGTTGTATATTGTGAAGAGGTCTCAGTAAACAGAGAATCATAAAAAAGTCATGAAAATTGATGCGGTACAACACTTACAAACCGATATTTTAATGGCCCAAGCTTTCCAATTCCGGGTCATTAAAAAATTAAAGTTTTTTAATACTATTACGAGCAAAATGTTTTCTGGTTAAAGCAATGTCTAAATTAAAAAAACGCACTTAATATTTTTGATTAAGCTTTAGATCTATATTTTATTATCTTATAATATCGCAAGCAAAAACAATAGAGAATTATTGCAAGTTGCCTTATTAAGCTCGAAAATTATTAATATCGGCCTTATTTAAATAGCGCTTGTGTCCATAATTTAGAGTTATTGCAAATCATGTTGACAGTACCATTAACCTAAAAAAGGGGAATTTTTTTAGTAGTTTTTCTTTATTGTTCTTTGTTGTAGGGTTTTTTTATAACACAGTTACAGAAATACATCTGGAAAAGCAAGGTTTTAAGTTTTTTGCTTCTAAAAACTTTTCGAATTTGTGATCGGCAGTCGTTCTGTTAAAAGAACAGTTCCAAAGTTAAAATAAGACCAAATAAGGCACGACCTAAAATCGACATAAATAAAGCCGGGCACTATACTTATTAAGGGAGTCCTTATCCTACCATGCATCTGCGCAAGCTCAGATGTCAAAATAAGGCCGGTATTATTAGTGCCTGGCCTTATTTCACTATGCAATAATTCTCTAATACCTTTAAAATAGGGAACGCCCAAATCATAAAAAAAAGCACAGGAAGTCCACTTTTAGCGATGCAATAAATCGGTCTTATCTTCAGATAATATATTGTTCATAATCTCAGCAAAAAATAAAGAAAACCATAAAAAATAAAAACAAACAACGTTTATCCTAATAACTTAAAAATACAACCTCGACACATTCATTAATGATTTTTAATTCAAATGCTTCACCTACTACGTACCACCGTTACAATCATGTGTACACTCTTTTTCAGAATGACTTTTAAGGGTCCCCTGCCTTAAATCTCTGATAATTAGAATCCCTAGTACTTGGGGCGTGGCAGACCCCTCGTGACGTCACTCATTGACGCCGACGCCAGCATTGCCGCCATCGAGACGCTAGTACACTGATGAGGGCACATTGCGGAGTTGTCATATTTCATAGTTGTAATTTACATCAATATTAATTATTGTGATTGTAAAGAAACTTATACAGGTTCAGCTAAGTAAAAAGTATATAGGCTAGTAAAGTAACAACAAAGCGGGGTCGATGCACAGTTCGTTCGGAGATTAGGATTTCGGGGCAATAATCGTCACTGTTATTAATAATTGAGTAGAGTACAATGCTTTGCTAATACAGAAAGCAATACTGTAAAATTATTATACATTTAACACATTATTACACATATTTTAGATGAAGGTTGTAATGCAAATATTAATTTTGGCATTTTTGTCCACATATCGACGCACTGTGCGGTGAATAACTTTTTAAATGCCGAAATTATTTATTGAATTACTACCTATTGGTGTTCTACACAAGTTAGACCGTTCTTTTCCACGCCGGTGAACCTTTTGACTTAGCTAATGCTGTATAAGCAGAAACAATATTTGTTTTTCAGAAACTGATATTTTGTTGATGCAGTCGAAATAATTTTAGTTATTAAAAGATACACAAGACGTTTTTTCAGAAACTGATATTTTGTTGATGTAGTCGAAATAATTTTAGTTGTTCAAAAATACACAGACGTTTTTCAGACAGAATAAGATGTTAATCTTTAGGGATGTAAATTTATAAATAAATGTAGTTTTTCTTAATATATCTATGTTACAGATTTACTGCGCATTTAGCCAGGGCTGGCTATTGTGTGCGATTCCATAGGGCAGGGATGGCGAATCGAAGGCATGGGTGCCATTAATGGCACGCGAAACAATATTTTGGGCACGTCACGTAACAAACATAAAACTAAAAAAGTGTAAAGTAGGTATGGTATCCAAGTTAACAGTATTAAGTTGCCAATGTAGTTTTACATTTTCTCTCTCTATTTTTTTTTCTTGGTTTTGGTCCCTTCCAGGTCAAATCCACCACTCTCCCCTTCGGACTATGGCACGGGGCTTCGTCGACGGAAAATCTGGATAATCGAGCTCGTAGCTCCCAGAAATTCAAAAAGAAAACAAACAATTCAACAATCGATGCAATGCATAAATTGTCGGCTGTCAAACCAAGATCTGCTACTGGTGTAACGTATAACCTTCCCACTTTCACTACTGACAGTTCCCATGGCACGCCCATCTATTTCCACTCCATTTGAGAAATACCTCGTGTTCACCACCAAACAGGATACCGTCGGCTTATAGGAATCTTCGCTCACAGCGCTTAGATCCAGAAGAAAGATGCCGTCAATTTAGCGTGAATCTTTCCTTGATCCCCGAAAGGTAAAAAACGTTCGTACGTACCTCTAGCTACCACGCCGGGAAGAACTTTGTAGTCCTCTACACACGTTACATTTTGTTTTTCAGATTTGGCTTGGCTGCTTAAGCATTTAGGACGGCACTGTTGAGTGTTTTAAATTTAAACATATTAAAAATGTTGTATAGATCTTAATGAGCATTATTTTTTCATGTTGGCCAAATATTTGCATAAGCTGTAAAAGCTTAGGGGTTTGACCATACAATTTTTTTATTATCATTTCACAAGTTCATTACCGGGTGACAAACGTCTGAAATCATCTGATTTTATTAACTTTTAATTAACAAAATAGCCGGATTGCGATGAGCAATTATAAAAATGTTAGTTTTGGATAAAACTATATTTGTTGTTACTATTATTTATACAGTGTGTCTACTTAAGTTTCGCACCATATGGAAAACCATTATATTATTAATTCCACGAAATAAAAAGTTCTGAAAAGCTTGGTCTAAAACCCAAAATTTAATTATAAGATATTCATTTTTGCAGTGAGTATACAAGGCACGTAAAGCAAAAATATGAATTTTCACTTTTCTAAGGAGGGGAAAGTACCTTTACTTTTCAAATTATCAAAAAATTTTTACAAAGAAAAGATGTTAAAGAATTAAATATACAAAAATAATATAAACAAATAAAACTTGTGTGTATTTATAAAAAACATTTTTTTATGTACATAATAACGATAAAAAGTTAATTTTGGAACATAAGTGAATACTTATTTTGAAATTTAAAGTCAAAGCGAAGCTTAAAAAATGTCAAAACAGCGAAAAATCACAGAAAAAAAAGAATTATAAATAAGTTTTTTGTTTTTTTAAATGATTCCACTCTCTGCATCTTTAAAAAGTATTTTTGACTCTAAACAATTTTTTTAATTTTTGATATTAGTGAAAAAATAAATGTACTCTCCTCTTGAATAAAATTCATGTTTTTACATACCTCGTATACCACTGCAAAAAAATTAATATTTGATGATTGCATTTTAGGTTTTTAGACCATGCAGAACTTTTTATTGAAAATACCTTTCTTTGTAAAATCAATAATAAAAAGTTTTCCATATGGTAACGAACTTAGGTAGACACGCTGTGCAATCATTATTTAGAAAGATGGTACAATGACACGCCATCCCTGCTCCAAAGTATATTAGTACTTTGTTCTCGTCGGTGCTATATTATTCTTTAATATAGCATTCGTCCTGGAGTCCAGTTTTTACAGGCTTAGTGATTGGCTCTTTGATTTGGTAGGTTCCAAAGAAGTCATCTTGTATAATCTCTCAGCCCCTACATTTTCCCTAATCTGATACCAGACCCAATCTGAATAGATGCTTTTTTAGTATACCAGTGTCCAGATATCGGGTCTGTAGTAGTAGCTCTCAGCTGAGTCCTACCGATTGCCCAGTAGTCTGATTTGCAAGGTCCTGCGGAGGTCTCGCCAAGCATTACCCTGATATCCATTATCTTTGTTTCCGATAACCATGGTTCCGCAAACTTCTTTTGGTCCAATCTTTAGCTCATCTACCCTTTGAGAACCGAACCCTACTGGAAATGACTGACAGGGGGGCAGGGTACTGATAGTTTGAAGTCATTTCTACCCGCTATCTGCCACCAGTTTTGTCCTGGCTGCCCTATTGCCTCGGATACCTAAACCGAGTAAGACCTGGGAGTGTCCCATAACAAATTGACGGAATTGGACTCTTACTACTGTGCTAGGAAGCTTTATACTTCAAAATTTAGGGGCATATTCTACGTCAAAAATAAGTCCTAGCTTCCCATATAAATATGTCCGAAAACGCTTCCTTTCAGAGATATGGACGTTGAAATTCTAAGAGTATTTTTATCATAATTTTCCAACTTCTAAATATTTAATTGGTATTTAATACATTGCTTTTAAGCGGCAAAGGACATTTTTTCTTTGTAAAATATTTTAAAACCCGTGGCGTTCTTACCATATTTACAATATGACTATCCTTTCAAAAAATAAAAATAGTGCGCCACCGCTTTTTCCTAAATAATAAAATGCTTAAAAATCCGCCCATTGGATTTAAAACAAATTTAATTTCGTTTCGAAGAAAAAAATACAAACCACTTTCTCTTTTCTTTAATGCATAAAGCCGGCTGTCCATGAGAGCGGTTTTCCGCTCGCGGATGATAATTCAGCGTTGTGATTGGTTAGTGCTGCAGTTAAAATGCTTTTCCACGCCATTTTCGACGCGGATCCGCAAAAAAGTCGAGATAAAGTTAACTTTTTTCCGTTTTTCAACTAGATTGTGCGGATTTTTTTAAATTGTTAGCCAGGAACTATAACCTTGAAACCAGTTGATGAGCTTGATGAGTTGTTGCTTGGAAGATAAGACAGGACGTTAAAGATCAATTTTAAATACAAAAGTGTTATAGGACGACATTAACTACACCTATTTTTAATTATTTACTTCAGTATGATATTTGGCGAAAAAAAAAAGAAGATATTTATCCTGCTCTTCAATACGACCAAAAGACAAAAATGGAGGCACAGGTTTTGGGTTAGAATTTTTTTAGGAAAGAAAAAGTTCATGGCCAATATTATACTTTGTTATTAAAAGAGATTAAGACAACATGATGTTGAAAAACACTTCAATTATTTAAGAATGTCAAAAGAGTATTTTGACAAATTGTTGCGAGAAAGTTGAGTCAACTATTAGCAAGTGCCACACAGTTTGTGAGCCAATAACTGCAGCGAACGTCTGAGCTTGTACTCTAAGGTAAATGGGTAACAAAAAAAGTGTAGCGTGTGGTGAATAAAAAAACTAAGACAAGCTATTAACCAAAACATAAAATCACCATATTCAAAACAAAACGCTTTAATATTTTCCGCTACAATGGACGTGTCAGCGGGATTATCTGCGCGTAGCCATCATACGCGGGCGGAAAACCGCTCTCATGGACAGCCGGCTTAACGAATTAAAACTTTACAAAAATAATTTGAAATTTTAGGTTTTCAATGTGCGACATTTTTATCATAACTTTTTGGCAAATTCGTCATGCATCAAAGTGTGTTTTTTTTTTAAACTGGGCCTCGTTCGAGAAAAAAGTCAATAAATCAAATTTGTTCCAAATTCAATGCGGAAACTAATTTTTTATTTTAGGTGAGAGCAGTGGTGCACCATTTTTTTCTAAAAAATAGTCTATACAAATATGGTACAGACGCCACTTGAAGTGTAATGCATTAATCTCGGAACAGCCTGAATATTTGTCATAAAACTAATATTACTTACTTTGTCCCTAGATTTAAGTTCCTTTTAAATATATAAAAACATGTTTTGATATATTGCTTGAAAAAAATTTCAATCAATAAAAATACAGTTAAATTTAAAAAATTAGAATTAAATAATAACCAGCCAAAAAAAAATTATATATTTTCTGTAAGCCACATATATGTGTTAAACCACTCAAAATTTTATTCGGGTATTCTACATGCATGTGCCAGTATATTCAACACGTTTCACTAACCCAAATAAAATTTTATTGTGTTCGCTATTAACAGGAATTTACGACTCTTATTATTAGGCAAAAATTTAAAAAAATAATAAAATATTTTGAACTTTTTATTTTTGTTTTTACTGACAATGAAACGTTCAAAAGTATTATAATTGCTTTTGAACATAAGGCTATCACTGAGGTTTTTTTTTTTAATATTTTCCACATTTTTTCTTTTTTTCATTTTAAAAATATTTTTTTTAAGTTTATCATTTATTATTAGCAATTATAAAATACCAAAGAAATATTATATGAAATATGGTATATGTATGCATATCTAGGCTAACAAATTTCACTGAAAATGATGTGTTTAAAAAATCGTGCCATAATCAAGTCAATTTTTAAGGACAATTAAAAATTCTTAATAATTTCTTTACAAAATACCGGGTGCCCATAAAATTGCTTTTTGGCATTTTTGTATTTTTTAACTGATATTAACATAAGTTACTAGAATTATTATTTTAATGAAAAGCTATTGTTAAGTGTATGACAAACTCTTTCTACCTCCGATTTTACCGCAAATGACAGGAAATTATGATTTTTAAATGGGACTTTTTATTTTTTTTTGTTTTTTCGGAATCAGGGGGAACAGTTTACTGAGTTAGTTTTTCAATAAAAATCACAAGTTGTTTAAAATAGTGGTGTGCTAAGATAACAAAAAAACGAGTATTTATTAAAAAAAACTCATACATTTTTATAAAATTAAAATACTTATTTTCACAAGATTTATCGAAAAATATGGCGGCAGTGAAATAAAAGCCATTTTCATTATTTTAAATAAACAACAAAAGCTAAATGGCCTTAAATCGAATCCCAAAGATTTTTAAAAAGTTATGATAAATTAATTTTGCCTTAAAATGATTTAAATAATCTCTTGAGGTTACAAAGATCTCCTATGATAAAACTTCAATAAACCCCTTTAGACCTTAAACTTGCTGCCCATAAAGCCTATTGGCCAGTTGACTTACTCACCAATTGAAACAGAACCTAGTTTATGACTGCAATTTTTAAAATTTATTTTATAAAGAAACTTTATAAACAAAATTTTATTTTTTTCATGAAATTTTTTCTAATTGTCTATCTAATTGTAAATTTTTTAAAAACAAAAAAATAAAAAGCTCAAGGTTTCTTCAACATGATTTATTTGGATTTATTGAAGTTTTAAGAAGGCAAAAAAAATATTTAAAAAATTTAAAAATTATACCGGATGATGCATCGCCGGGCGGAACATAGGAAATCCCATGTAATTTTTAATGGGCTTCAGCGTTGGCTCCCCTAATTATTCTAGAGAATGAGTGCACATTTACGTCAAATAATCGAACTCAATCATCAAAACTGCATAGATACTGGAGCAAAGAAAACCAACAACAGATTTGTCGAAACGAGGACGCAATATCCACAGAAAGTAAATGTTTAGGCGGAATTTTCGGAAAGCATATTGGTGGACCATTTATTTTAAACCGAAATTTGAATGCAGAATTTTATCAGGAACTATTCGAAGAACTAATTTTACCTGCTTTACGGCGATGTATCCAGGAAAAATCAGAAAATGTGGTACCAAATGGATATGGCTGCCCGGCACATAATATCCTGGCTGCCTCGGGAATATTTACATAATGCTTTTAATGGAAATGTTATTGGCCTACATCACACCATAAATTGGTCAGCCAGGTCTCCTGATATTTCGCCAAATGACTTCTTCCTCTGGGGCCATTTAAAAGTGCCATGATATACAAGGGATAAAAGTACTCTAATCTAGATGAGTTAAAAAAATGCTATTTCTGCTGAATGCAATAAAATTTCAATTTACCAGTTAGCCAACGTAAGAAGACAATTCTTATGAACGTCTGGGTTATTGTCTCAGCAGTCAACGGAGGAATATTTGAAAATTTTCTTAAATCTTAAGTTTATTTCCAACATATTAATAATTGTAATAATATTAATAATTTATTGAAGCAATGTAAATATAATAAATGTCATAAGTTCTTGAAATTTTGTTACTCTAGTTTAGTTTTAACTTAACTTAATTCGTTTGTATATTTTACAACTTTAATCTTTTCACTGTGCGAATTTTTGGCAATAATAAAGCACTAAATTTCAAAATGACAACGTAATGTCACGCTAACTGGTATTTTTATTGTTGTTCATAAATATGAGGCAGATAATAATGTAACACTTTTTAAAAATATATTAACATCTAACTAGCAAACGGGTTAACCGGAAAAATCTAAAAGTTTTTACCATGGACGTAGATTTGCATGCTCTCCAATAAACTTCAACAGAATTTTTCCCTAAAATAATTAGGGGCACAAATAATTGACCCCATTAAAAATTACATGGGATTTCCTATGTTCCGCCCGGCGATGCATCACTCGGTATATTATATTTTTTATTGTATTTAAGACTATTTTTTTTTAACTATAAGGGGCTTAACTTTTAAGCAAAGTTAAAACATTTTAAGCTGTTAACCTCGCTGATGAAAGTTTTGTATAACATTTTCCATAGTGCAAATAGCTAATAGGTTTTATCTTCTTAGATTTTACAGCGTTGTTACCACTTATTGGCTAAGCAAAAGCATTGAAATACCAGACTTAACTAATAGTTATATTAAGTCGTTATAAAACATGTATATGTAAAGTTAAATACAATTTAAAATGTTAGTAGGAACACCAAAATATTTTTGTTATTTTATTTTAATCAGAATAGAACCAGATCCTGTAACCTTATAAATTTATTCCATGCAGATATACCCAATTAATTAAAAACAATTACATTTAGCAGTTTTATTAATATCCCATAATTAGAGAGAAATCACCTTTAGTCACTTTCTATCGATTCAGTAATACATAATAATTGACTTGTTTTGTCGCTGAGAAATATTATTCATGGGAAAAATAATTTTTCCACACATTTGGTATTTATAAGTATATAAAAAGTTAGGAAGCAAATTTGGGAAATAGGTTGTTAGGTTTGTTAAGAGAAGTCTCTAGGGAGAAAAGTAACAGCATTCCAAATTATCAAAAATTTGACGCATCTTGCATTCTAAATACAAATTCGTGATCAGAAAATAATAAACTCAATGTTTGCGGAAAAGTATTACTTTATAAAATTATCACTGGAGTGGCACGGGGCCAGTGACGGTCAGTCCCCCCCCAGAAAAGCAAAGCATATAGGGCAAATGTGTATATAGAAGGTTTGAGTGGTGCAAACCGCCCCCTAGGGTGTCTGTGTAGTTCCTCTCTAGGATAAATTTATGGGTGCTGTGTGTGTACGCATGTAATCTTTGAGGTGTGGACCTTTTTTTTGGTCTTCAAATTTTTTTTTGGAATAAAAGAAATATAAAAACATGCGAAAAACATGCCATTATTTTGATATTTTTCTCGCCCCTCCCCTCAGCCCATCTGGCTATTTTTACACTTACAATGATGACTATATTAAAATATCACTCAGGGCATTTATTGGGCCAAAGGAATAAACTTAAGCAAAAAGCTTTTTTGTTACTATAGTATTATTTGATTTATCTTGTTCAGCCAATTGTGTATGTGTTTTTTGTTATTATTTTAAGTAAAGGCATTTCCTCACATTTACTTGTTTTTACTTTACCTACTTGAGTTATTAATTAACTTTTATTTATTTTTGTTTGCTCTCCCAAACACACATCCATAAAGTTAAAGTATGCGTTGTTCTGTATTACTCGGCAGCTATCTCACTATTTAGAACAGAATAGTAAAACCTTCACTAATTCTATTTTAATTATTTTTCATTTATTAAATAAACATGTAATGATTTAAAGTTTATAACTGGTTCCGTAGTGTAGCGGTTATCACGTCTGCTTTACACGCAGAAGGTCCCCTGGTCTGATCCTGGCGGAACGGTATTTTTTACCTTCACATATGATTTACTTTTTACAACAGGGATCGTTCTCCAAAATATCGCCCATCTTTTTATTCTTAGATAAATATTTATGTTTTACTTTTTTACACATACAAACAACAGAACTATACATAGGCTGACTAGGCCTAGGCGCCATGAAAATAAGGCGCCAGACAGGGACGTTTTAAAAGTTTAGGGACGGGTTAGATTTTGGTGACTAATTTGCCTAGAATAAGGCCCTTGGAATATTTTATTCCGGGTGGTGGAGTAAGGCGCTTTGCACTGAAAATAGGCGCCACACAAAGACGAGAAGATCTGGACAACATCTCAAAAACTATATAAGATAAGATAGATAAGAAACAAAAAGACCACTAGAAATTCGAATAAAAGAACATAAAAACATGCGAAACGAGATGAAACGTAATTGGAAAAAAATAAAAAAGTAACAACAATTATGTATTCTCGCCGTAGAACTGTTCTGAACTGTTCTTCGAATTGTCAGCAGTTCAAGAACCGTTCTACAACATGAAAAATGTCAAAAATTGCGTAAAAGGAACACTATGGTGTCGTTCCAGGCGGTTCATATAAAAGGAATATAGCAAATGTATTTAGCCGCCAAGTATTGAGACATTCTAACATCTGGTAGCCGCTGTTGAACCGTGAGCTTCAGTAAACAACGTATAAAATATAAATCGTAGCTTCCTAATAACATTTTTAGTTATCCCATAAAAACAGTTGGAGATTGCTACCATCCGAAAACGCCATGTGTATCAGTTAAAAATAAAGACAACGGAGATCAAGAAAGTATAATCATTTTAAAAGCTCTGTAGTTACAGTTAAAAGCTAAGGCACCGGCTACGATCGCCGGCGGTTTTGCTCAATTATAAGAAAAAAACCGCCGTCTGGCGTGTTTTTATATTAACGTACATGGAAACTCCCGAAAATCTCTTCTGTTATTACTTGCTGGTTTTTACTTATTTTATTGGTAGATGCCGCCGTCCGGCGGTTTGCTTATAAAAACTGATTAAAAACCACCGAAAATAGTTAAACCTAATCTCATCTTAAAAAATATTTATTTTGCTGTGCCGTAAGCGTTTAGATTTTTTTTTGTGGTTTTATTGTTTAATATTGTAATTTAGTTTATAGCACCCTTTAAAAAACCGATTGGATTAGTATAGCGGGATGGGGACAGGCGAATAAAACCACTATTGTATTTTGTCCTAACGTTTTGTGGCCGGATTGTCACTTTATTAAGGGCCTATAATTAAAAAGGCACATTACAAAACTATTTCGATCACATGGACTCAATATTTTACAGCATCAAAAAACCCTTAATAAAATTAGGAAAAATGTATAAAAAGTATCAAGAAAAAAAATCCTTATCCAGAATTCGAACTCGGAACCTGTGACTTACATGTCAACACTCTTAACCCTATAGCTATGGGACAACTTGAAATACTTTTTTAAATGTTGATAATATGATAAATAAATAATTATTAAAGAATTATTAAAGTAAGGTTAACTATTAATTTAGCGGTTTTCAATAGTTTTTATAAACAAAAACGCCGGTCGGCGGCATCTACCGATAAAATAAGTAAAAACCACCAGTAATAAGAAATTAGTTAACATTTCGCCGGTTCTCTTTTTATAATTTGGCAAAACCGCCGGCGGTCGTTTAGCCAGTGCCCTAAAAATAAAGAAGTTATAAAATGTAAAAAAATGTATAGTTAATAGTATATTACATAACAAGTGTCGAAAGTGATATATTTCACACGAGTGGGAATGTTGTCCGCGAGGCGATAGCTGAGTTCGACAATACCACGATGTGAAAATCACTTTGGCACGAGTCATGTACAATATTTTTCCTACGACCAAAAAATATTTATATACCAAAAATCCTAAGTTAGTTTTTTATTTTTATTTTTATATAATTAATTTAAACACAAACAAGATAATCTGATAAAAGCTTAGACGTAAATTAATGTCAATGCCATAAAATCGAAATATAGAAATTACCTTTAATTGTATGTAAAAGCATGTAAGTATTTAGTATTTTTATTTTAGTTTCCTTACAAAAGTGTATGCACTGTAATTTCTTTAAGTTTTTCAAATTGCGTAAAACACCTTATCACTAAACAAAACTTACAGTCCCAAATGGATTAAATTAAATTTAAACTCTTAATTTAATGGCAATTTCATTTTTATTTTACCAGATATTAGCCATTTTTAACAAGGTATGATTTACTTGGAAAAAATCGCCTGGCATTTTGTGGTTATGTAAAAATTTAACAAATCGAGATCCCTACTTTGGCATTCGAGCTTTAGATACTTCCATTGTTTAGTCAGGTTGCCCTATTATTATTAAAAGCATTTGCTGTAAAATAATTTCTATAAATAAACTAATAAACCCTTAAACATAAATATGGATATAATTGAAAATAAAATAATTTGTGTTAGCACTGGTAAGTCAGAGCCTTTAGGATTCCCCAAGTAAAAGTATACTGGCAAATATCTGTTTAGCGAAAATTAAGCATTTGTCATGTATGTGTACTTTTCAAGCTTTACTGAGTCGTTGAAAAGTGGATTTCTACGAGTGTGATATTATTAGTTTTCTAAAGGATCAAGGAGTGCGTTTTATCGTCATTTTCATATGTGGTCACAAGAGGAGTGCGTTTTATGTCATTTTCGCCGTATGCGGACGTGGGAAAAGCAACATTTTTTCCGTTATCTATGGAGCGTTCATTTTCATTGCAAGATGTTCTTTTCTTGCTGTAGACAGTGCGTAATAAAGCACCGCCTTTAAAAAGCACCTGCCAGACGGTCGTAAAAAGCCTCGTTGCAGACCAGAAAGGTGCCGACGATTAAGATTTTTATTGTATCTTTTGCCCCTTTCAGACTACTCCAAATAATCTAAGAGTGGGTGGTGTTCTGGTTTTCTGCACTCTTAATTCTGATAAAGCTTTGGAAGAAAATTATAGCATCACTAAATTAATTTAATTGCAAAATGCACTAAGAGATCGATGTCTAGATATGTAGTGAGTGTTGCAAAGAAGATACCAATTCTCTCGTTTAGCTCTCGTGGAGTCGATAAATGGTATAAATTTTAAAATGCGCTTTACGCAGCTATCAATAGGTTAAAAAGTGCGACTCTTACCAAAAATACTAAAAATTAGATTAAAAAGAAAAAACTATCTCTAGTCTCAGACACATTTATAACTTCAAAATGAGTTTTGGTTTGTCCTTTTTGTTTATGTGTATTTTCCACAAAACTTGAACGGAAAGTTTTTAAAGTAACATGCGGTGTTTCCCAATAAAGAAAGTTTTTGGACTTCGTGTTTCATACTTTTTAGACACGGCAAACTCTAGAGAATACAATATGCGGCCAAAACTTGTTGGAAGAAGTAATTTCTTAATTATTTAAAGAAGTGCTAAAAGAAAAACTGGAGGCTATACTGTAATGTTTATTAGTTTCTAAAAAAAATATTTTAAATATTAAATCATTTAGTAAGTAAAATAATCTTTTTGAGGATATCATGAAGAAAAAACTAGAAAGTGCCGTGAAATGTAATAATAGTTTTGATAGTTGGTCCTTCCACGACAGGCTTATTTTATATAAAAAAAAGTTTATATAAACATGGATTCCAATCTTTTAAATTGTTTTAAGTTCATATGCTGTGAACTTTTTGCCGGTTACTTTATTTTTGTCAGGTAGTTACAATGTTACACAGTATCAGTAAATGGTATAGGAAGAGGAGAGTTTTCGCATACTATTAATTTTTCAGTCACTTCCGGTTTAACCCGAAATGACTATAATTTTAAATTTTTATATGAAACACCCTGTAAAAATTTTAAATTTTCATAACAATTCTAAGTAAGAATGTGATGGAAAAAATTTAGAGCCAACTTAATTCTGTTAAAGCCATGTTTAATATTGCATCTAGGTGGCTCTGATTGAATACAAATAAATTTAAAAATCCCAGATAATGTCAGAAAAATACAATCGCCAAATTTTAGTAACTAGTATCAAAGATAGGAATAAAACAATTTGGCAAACTTGGCATTTTCGTGTCTAACTATT
Source organism: Listronotus bonariensis (assembly GCA_014170235.1). NCBI lineage: Eukaryota > Metazoa > Arthropoda > Insecta > Coleoptera > Curculionidae > Listronotus > Listronotus bonariensis. Next base: position 23,897 of record JACEGR010005034.1, on the reverse strand, counting down.
ATTTTTCAAAAACCCTTCTTAGACATACACTTAAAAAAATGTATTTTTAGTGAATCTAGCCATACCAATTTATTTGGGTTAGGATTAAAAATAAAGACATAAACAAAGAATCATGGCTACCTACAGACTATCCAAGATACAAGAGGACAATTGGGCCAAAAATTTCATTTTCGAAAAAAGTCGTTTTTGATAAAAATCATTGTACACAACACTCACAATGAAGTTGGCATGGGCGTAACCAGGTACCGGCGGGGGTGGGGGGTGGGGGGCAGCTGCGTTCTTTCTAGCCATGGACAAAATTATTAATTATTTTGTAGATGTTAAATTTATACGTAGATTTAAGGACTCCACAACGATAAATACATTAGAAATATAGAGTGTTCCTAATTGCTGTAAAAAATTATAGGAATATAAGCATATTTTATGAAAAAAAGTTCATATGATCATGGGTCCGGAAATGCAGTGATTTCAAGATATAGGATGTTACACTTTTTTTAAATCATATTTTTATTATTATCTTAAACATCCCTTTACCAATTTTAATAAAATTCGATAGTGTTGAAGTATAAACGGGCTAATTTAGCCAGTTTATATATCGATATTACATGTACAGGATTATGTCAGATAAGTTATAAAACAAAATTTTACATATTGGTTTTGTTTCGTTTATTTAAAAAAAAATGTATTTACACTTTTATTATTGTCATCTTTTAGAATGTAATAAAGAAGGTAACATATTACATGTTACATGTACAGAATCTGCTGAGCGGCACGACTATTTCTGACAAAATTGTATGGCACTGATATTTGTGTATTTTTTATATTTTATTTAAATCACCCTTATAATATTTAGGCTTTCTTCTTTTTTATTTTTTTCCTTTCTTGCTTAGTTCAAAAAAAGACTCTTCACTGTATATCCCTGGACCACCCAAGAAAAATAGTACACATTTTAGAAAGACTTTATTTAGTTTTTTTTAAGATGTTATTATTGTTTAGTTCTGCAATTGTTGGTATTGCTACATAATTTTAAGAAAATATTATAAAAAATAATTCTATGTTTTGTGTACCTCACTAACTCCCACTACAGATGCAAATAGAGTTAATAAATTTAATTAAATCAAACTACATAAGACGCTTAAAGTTTATAAAAATTGCAGTCGAAAAAACGCCTGTATGAAAAAGAATCGCTTTTTCCACAATTGTTAAATGACAACTGCAAGTAGCGACAATCAACCACAAACGATTGACTTTTGTGGTCAACTTCCACTGCAAAAAGTCGCCCGTCTGAAAGCGGCCTTAAGGCCTGTCTAATAAATTCGTTGACACCAGGTATAAAAAAATACAATATATTTCTGTAAAATAAACGCTTATAAGTTACATTTTACGGTTAATTTGCACCGAAAAATCAAGACAATAAATGTTTTAGAATTAATTTTTAAAGCTGGTTTCGACATTTAGCAACGCCCCAGCACATACAATCCGAATAACAGAATAAATTACCATACGATTATCATCCCACCTAATGCGACTTTTCGGGGTTAGTTACTAAGCCGTAAAGTCCGGTCAAATAGTCCGGACTTCGGCCCGGAGGCAATGAACCCCCGACTTGCCGACCAGTCTCTGGCTCGGACCGACAAGCTGTTTAAAAATTAATTAGTCCCAATTAAAATTAATTTAGATGCATAATTTATTATAATTGTTCAACTAGCGGGCGATGGGTTTAAGCATCGGGAATGTCTGCTGATTCTATCCATCATAATTACGTGATGCGATTCTAATGCAAAATCAGAGGCGGAGTGGCTACGAAAAAATTGAATAAATATACCCACAGGCTGTCTTTGAGCGAATTTTGGCTAGGGCAACCTTTAGCATTCTTGATTCCATTTAAAGAAGAAGTGTTGGTCTTATTAATAGGCCTTTACATACTGAAAGACTTCCTTTTCTTGCCCATCGTCGGGCTCTAGGGGAGCTATCGCTCTTTTATAGGTACTTTCACGGTTTCTGCTCCGAGAAATTGTCCAGTATAATTCCTCCACTTACAGCTCCCAACAGAGAAAATCGTAGTGTCACACTTATGCATTTCCATACGGTCCAACTGGAGAGGCCTCGAACCTCCCATTTTGTTCATTCTTTTATTTTCAGAGTTTCTAGAATGTGAAACCTGCTGCCCGTGAAGGTCTTTCCTTCTCCTGCAAATCTTTAAGTCTTTAAGTCCCGTATTAACAAACATTCTTTTATCTCGCCTAAGACACCCACGGAACATTAGTATTTAGGCTTTCAGCCTTCGTGGATTGTCCAAAGAAATAAAAATAATAAAAATAAAATTTCTTATATCATAAAAATGATATAAGGAATGTAAAAACATTACAATTTTTCCTAAAGAGTAAACCAGCTTTATTTTTTATCTTTTTTGTCAACAGCATTAGCGGTTAAAACACAGGCATCAGTAATTCATTAGTTTTACAGAGTCTCAAAAGTTTCACGAATTAAATTTTGGTGTTACCAGAAATATTTATTTTGGAATTACATAAATCAACAATCAGTACCAGCACAATACGTCAAATTGTCTTTCAGTGTGTTGAAGACTAGCAGGTATAGATTCGACAAAGCATCATCGGTCAACGCATCGGTCTCGCTTTGATGTTGCTTTAGACCAGGGATGGCGAACCTTTTCGTATCAACGTGCCATTTTGTACAAACATGTTAGATGATGTCCTACGCGTGCCATAAAAGTCAGTAAAAATTGAAGAGTACGAAAAAAAAAGGTCTGCATCGTCTTTTGCTGCTGTATTATATTCAAAGAAAAAAACATCAACACCTTCGCGCGCCCAAAATTTGACATCGCGTTCTATTTGTGGCACGCGTGCCATTGATTCGCCATTCTTGCTTTAGACCGTCTCCTTACCACGCATTGGCCAAAATTCCCCGTGGGCGTTTTAAAGTGGCACGACGTGTATAGCTTAATATTTTCCAACCAAATTTTCTGGACTTTAAGAGTGAAGTACAAGCATAAAGTAACATACCTACGGATAAGAGAAACCAAAATTTTCGTACCGCTTTTGCGGCAGGCTTGTCATTTTTGCCAGTTTACACTTTAAATGCGTCGGTCGAAGCCTCGTCTCGTGTAACATTAGCGGTGGGGAGACACGTAAGTTTACTGAAATGACTAACTGGCGGTATTTCAACGAGAAACGAATAAAATTATATTGGGAGTTTTCGCATGACCTGTCCTTAAATCGGCTATTCCATGATAACTCTTATAATTTCCTTCCTCTATGGTACAAGGCAAGGTATGATTCCTTAGGAAGAAAAGTTTATATGAACATATGTCCTAAACGTCTAAACTATTGAAATACAGCTTGATAAAATTTTCAAAAAACCAAAAAATTTCGAAAACACCTATTTTAGTAAAAACTGTTATACTAGATATAAACCTTATTTAACTAAGTATTTATTATTTTTGTTACATAATTGCTAATTAAAAATTATAAAACCTAATTTTTAAAAGAAAAGATCTCGCAATGCTTCTTTTATGGTCTAAGAATATGCAATTAAGTAAATTTTATGTTTTTTTCTCTTAAACTAAACAAAATACGGAAAAAATTTAGAGACATAAAAGCAGTATTTTTATTTGCTTAATCTAAAGAAAGTACAAAAATTTTACACACATTTACACAGTCAGTGGCGTACCGTTTTTTTGTTGGAAATATTCCTTCAGTTGCCTCTCGAGATGCCACTGAACTTGTTAAATGTAATTAAGTTAGTGATAAATTACCCCATTAATTTCATTTATAATATTGCCAAATTAAAACAAAATTGGGAAAAGAATGGTTAAGATATTTAAAAACATAGATTTTTTTGAAATTTTAACAACCTGTATCTCAAAAATTAGGACGTTTAGGACATATGTTCATATGAACTTTTCTTCTCGTTAAAATAAGCTAAGAAATTATACCCCGTATTTTTAGCCATCAATTAAATTACACCCTGTATAACCAACGTACTAACAGAATATTTTTAGCATTTGAAATCACTTATACCGACATAAACACGCCACTGCTCTGGTTGGTTCATTAATAATTTCTATTCCAAGTCAATTTTAATGAAATCAGTCATAATTAAGCTGGATATACTTATACCTCCAGTATAATTAAATTAGGTGTTCCATTTGCAGCATTCTTATAGCAACAATAATTATACTGTTTTATAGCAATATCATTAATTAGCCACATTAATAACAATAACAAAAAGAATTATTACTTTAATCGAGCCTGATTCGTAGAAAAAAATCATTTGTCTTAAGTCGGTAGCGATTTAATTGTTAATAAACTCAAGTTGAATTAAAAAGTTGTTGCTAAGTCGTTAGGAAGTAGTGGCTATTAATTCGATTTGTCGAATTTAAGCATGCTATTAGTTCTCTTTGCCGATTACTTGTATTTAAAGCTTGTTAAGTGGGGATTATTTATGTCTGATTTGTAAAATGAGGTGCTTAATAAAAGTGTTTTAATATACAGGATGTTCGACTATACTTTTTTGTTATCTTTGGACAAACCACGAAGGCTTAAAGCCTAAATACTAACGTACCGTGCCTGTCTTAAGCGAGGTAACAGGGAGTTTGTTGACACGGGACTTAAATACTTGAAGATTTGGGGGGAAGGAGAAGACCTCCGCGGGCATCAGGTTCCACATTCTATAAACTCTAGGGATAAAAGAACGAACAAAGTGAGAAGTTCGGGGCCAGTCCAGTTGGACCGTATAGGGATGCATACGCGCGGAACCACGAGTTTCTCTGTTGGGAACCGTGAGTGGAGGAACTATACTGGACAATTCTTCAGAGCAGAAGCCATGGAAGTACCTATAAAAAGCGATAAATCCCCACAGCCCGACGATGGGCAAGAGAGGGAAGCCTTTCTGTAAGTGAAGGATCATTAATGAGACGAATAGCTCTTCTTTAAATAGAATCAAGAATGCTTAGGGTTGTGGGGGACGCCATGTCCCAGATATGGGAACAATATTCCAAGGGAGGTCGGATTTGGGACACATATAAAGTGTATAAATTAGAAGCGGAAAAATACTTTTTGGCTCGAAAGAGAAATCCAAGCTTTTTGAAGCTGCCGTGGCTATATATACAATGTGTTTATGCCAGTAAGGGTTCCTTTCAAATGTGACGCCCACAAGATTGAAGGTGTCTTTGCTCTGTAAAACTTGGCCGCTCATAAATAGAGGATGAGTATTTGATGACTCTTTTTGCGACAAGGAACATGATTGTGTTTTGGATGCATTAAAATGGACGAGATTTTGGCGCCCCAATCCAATATTAAATTAAGATCCTGCGAAAGAGATATCTGCATCGCTCTGCGTTTGTTTTCCAAGTCAGGTTTAGTGATGGGTTTAGGAACCTGAAAACTGGAGTGAAGGGGTACTATCGTTTGCGACTATACTTTGACCCATTTTATTGCGAATAACTTTGAAAAAATAAAGTTATCAAATGCGGTCTTCCCAAAAGCCTCAAATTTTTAAAAGTTTTTATTATATCTTGCTATATGGTTGTGATATTTCGTTAATATAAAAACAAAATGGACGATTTTCCGATATAATGCAGCTTTGTTATTTTAAATAAAACACCATGTATATTTTTCTTTAATCATAAAATTCAATCTTTTTTCTTTAAAAAATGTAAGATAAGCTATGGTTATTGTGAAAAATAACGAATTAATTGATTTTTAAAAAATTGACTGCATGGCATGTAACATAAGAGTAGTATTTGACAATGAAAATTTGGTTTATTGCGGTTTGGTACGTTCTTGTTTCAGCACCTAATAAAATTTTACCTGACCTGACCCTTTTCTTTTCCGGTTTGGACACCTCGGCAAAAATGTATAATTTTCGTTTGGTACCCTAAAGGTGGGAATAGAATTCTTTGGTGGAATTATAAAGTGTGTAGTAGTCTTGGGTTTAATTAAAGAATAAAAAAGGCGTTGCTTACCAGAACTTACCATACTCTGTAATAATAAGCAACAAGATTGTCACCGATTTAGGAGTCTTTACACATGGGTTTTATTCAAAGTCGCATTTGGCTAATGCTTATTACAGCGCTCATATAAACTTAGAATAAATATTTCTGTCTAAATTATTAAATTATACATATGTACACCTTTAGGGTACCAAACAAGAAAAAATAAGTATGAATTTTGTCCAGGGCACCAAACCAGAAAAAAAAAGGGTTAAAAAATGTTATTAGGTGACGAAACCAGAATGTATGAAACAAGAAAACACCGAAAATTTGCTACAAACAATGTTACAAAAAAAAAAACGATACGGCATTAAAGCTGTACGTTAGTCATAAAATAATATTTGTAATAAAGCTAGATTGCTGTCTTAAAAACTTCTATTAATATTGTGAATAACCTAGAGCTTTATTGCCGTATTTTCTTCTTGTAATCTTGTATGTAGCAAATTTTTATTGTCAAATAACACTCTTATTGCCATATAGTCAATTTTTAAAGATCAATAAATCCGCAACTTCTGAAAATAATTATAGCTTATGAAACATTTTTTAAGAATAAAGATTGCATTTTAAGAATATAGAAAAACATACATGGTGTTCCATTAAACAAAACACAAAGTTGCTTTATTACTACGGTTATATCGAAAAGTTCAAACTGGCTTGAAAACAAAGCGGCTTTGAAGCGATTTCCAAGTCTACGTGTTTATTTCGGTGGCTTGAAAGTCGATTGAAAATCGAGGTCAAGCATATTTCAGAGCCATCAGAACATTCATCTGAAGTTAGGCAGTTATTAAGTTTATATCGTGTTTCTAATCGGCTTCAGTGAAGTCAACCCTACTTATTTTCAGGCTTGACTTGAACAATTTAAGTCACTTTCAAGCGCGTTTATATCGCTTTTTCATGTCACGTTTAAAAGCCGCTTTATCTCAAACTAGCTTCAAATATTCGATATAAATGTAGTGCATGACTTCGAAATCGCTTCAAAGCCGCTTTGTTTTTAAGCCAGCTTCAACTATTCGATATAAACGTATTATATATGGAAAAATCGTCCATTTTTTTGTGTTAATGGAAGGTCACCAACAAATGGCGAGATTTTTATCATATAAAACTTTTAAAAAATCTAAGGCTACCTAATGTCAAAAACCGCTTCTTGATAACTTAATTTGTTCTAAAATGATTCGCTGTCAAAATATAGTTGGACACCCCTTAGTTCAAATAGACTATTTATCAATAAATGTAAAGAATTAGAGAAAAAAGATAAACGTCCAGACAAAATACTTACTTTAGACTTAAAGCCAAATAAACTGATCACAAAAATGCATATTTATTTCTTTTGTTTGGTACCCTAAAGGTGAGAATAGAAATCTTAAGTGGATTTATAAAGTGTGTATTAGTCTTGGGTTCAATTAACGAATTAAAAAAAAAGTATTTGCTTACCAGAACTAAACAGACCCTCCACCCATATTGTTTAATAATAACAGAACTATTGTAATGCAATAAGACTCACACCGATTTAAGAGTCTTTATACATGGGTTTTATTCAAATTCGCATTTGGGTAATACTCATTACAGCGCTCATTTAAACTTAGAATGCCTGTCTAAATTATTAAATTATATGCACACCTTTAGGGGACCAAACCAGAAAAAAGGGTCCGGTCAGCTAAAATTTTATTAGGTGCCCAAACGGGAAAATATCGTTATATTCAGCATCTTTAGCATTAATGTAAAAAATCTAGACCAAGAATACTTCTTAAATACACAACAGTCTAGTCGTTCTTTATTGATTATCCAAAAGTCTTTCTACCCCAACATTTACCCCATTTTACCTTCAAACGGTTATGTGAACCTCCGAGGGGTTGCGTGTCTCGAGGGAGGGACGGGTGCGACGACGACGACGCCATTTGGAACCCGATGCGTAACGTTATATTTCTGCGAATGTCTGAGGACATGATCAAAATCTAATAAAGGGAGATAATCTTTGTTATTCGTTAAGCCAGTGTCGGGGAAAATAGCTTTTTAGGATATTTAAATTATTGTGGTTATTAATAAATTGTGCATTGACAACAAATATGTATGTGTATTTATTTGGAACTGGAAATAACTAACTGGTCAGCGTTCTATGAAAATGCTTTTGGATATATACCAAAAAGTTACTATAATTTTAATTGCATCGACACAATTTTTGGAAATAACTTTGAAATCGCCCTGTATCAAAACTATGAAGTCACAATTTATGAATGTATGATGTTCCAGTTCTCCTAAAAGAACAATTTATTCTTATAATTTGGAAAAAGGATGATCTTTGACTTGTCATAAGTGATAGACAGACGTCATTTACAACGTTTTTGAAAATAACTTTTAAATAACCGTGTATTAACTACGAAGTCACAATTTATTAATGTATGATATGTAAGTTTTCCTAAAAAGACATACTGGTGCCGCATTAGGAAAATCCATCCATCCATTTAGAGGACAATTTAAGATTTGGCGGGTTATTAGATCTTTAACCTATCTTTTTTCCTGTACCGTAAACGTTATTCAAATATAAGGTTCTAGCATTTTACAGTAGTATTTGAAAAACGCTGTAGTGCCACTACGGACGTTATTTTCGTTAACGTCAACTCGGCCATTTTTGTTAAAGACTGTGCTACTGGGGAGACAAGACAGGCCGCATCGACATAACTTTTAGAAATAACTTTTAAATCACCCTGTATTAAATCTACAAAGTCACAATTTATAAATGTATGATGTTCAAGTTTTCCATAAAAAGACCAACTGCCCATGCATTAGAGAAAAAGAAAACTATATTGATTTCGATGGAAACTGACGAATATATATCCACGTCGATTTGGTTGGTATAGAGACGATATTGATACATTTTTTTGAAAATAACTTTTAAATCACCCTGTATTAAAGGTACAGCGTAACAATTTATACATTTTTAGTGTTAAAGTTCTCTAAAAAAGACATACTTATACTGCCTTTGCATTAAAGCAAAAACAAAACTATATTGCTTTCGAAGAAAACCAGTGGCGTTGCGTGACCAAAATCAGGCGTAGGCGAATTTGTATCCGCAAAGCCCCCTTTGTTGACAATGATCGTGAAAAAAAATTGAGGAGAAAAAAAAGGGCCTCACCACAATCTTTCGAATAAAATGCAGTTGTGCGAGGCCCCTTTCATAGCACATTACAACTACGGGCCTAAAAGTTCCCTACCCTTTCATATCTACATTATTTTCATATGTCACATGTCATACCTTCACCTTGCTGCGAGACCGTAGGCGACCACCTACGCCTAGCTACGCTACTGAAAAAAACTGACGAAGATACATCCATTTGGAAAACAATTTATCCTTATAAATTTGCCAAAAGATAATCTTTGACTTGTCATAAGTGGCAGAGAAACGGTTTTGACACATTTTTTAGAAATATCTTGTAAATCACCCTGTACTAAAACTACAAAGTCACAATTTATAAATGTATGATGTTCAAGTTCTCTGAAAAAAGACACATTGCCGCTGCCTTAGAGAAAACAAAACTATATTGCTTTCCGAGAAAACTGACAAACGTACATCCATTTGGAGAACAATTTCTCCTTATAAATTTGTCAAAGGATGATCTTCGACTTGCCGTAAGTGGCAGACAGACGGCATCGACACAGCATGCACTGCAGACAAAATACTCCCCAACCCCGTCTAGCCGGGTCAACAGCCAGCAGAAAGAAAGGCCGCCACGCGTGCATCTCTCCCGGCGACCCCGGGGAAATTGCACAGGTTTGCGGACGCCCGGATAAAAGGAAAGATGCTTCCGGGATGACGGGGTATTACCTTTTGGTCTGGAAGTTACGGCGCAACAAGATTATTGGAGTTTATAAAGTTATAAAAATATTACGGCCGTAGTACTTTTGTGATCCGGCTTTTATGACAACGTGGAATTTTAGATTTATGGAGGGTTTTTGACATAAGACTCTCTATGAAATTGTTATACTGTATTTATACTTTATTATTAATCTAAACTACTAGAGTAAGAGCCCGTGAGTGGCAAACTTTCGTTATTTTATAAAAGCTGAAAGTTTCTTGTCCAAGTGACGTCACTTACGTTGCTGGCATTCTTGAATCCGGAGTGCATAGACCCTTGATTTTAGGTAACTCCACACTGCCAAATTAACCATAGATTTGTTGAAAAAGTGTTTCCTAGAAGACTCATCTCACGAAGGGGTGATATTCAGTGGGCCCCTTGGAGCCCGGACGTCACTTGAACAACATAATTTTTAAGTAACAAAAATTTCCATTATTTGTAGTTTTAATGTCAATAAAACATGTGTAAGATTTGTAATGTTTGTTTTATTGGATATTAAAACTGCTTATACAGTTATGGCCCACCCTGTATTTTCTTAATTTTAGCATAAACACTATACAGTCAAAAGACAAAAAATAGGAATATTTTTGCTTTTTAAAAAGAAAATAGTTTGCTATAACTTAAAATCAAAATCTTTTCGAACCATCCTTCACATCCAACATACAAATATTGTGGAAATTTATTTTCTCATCCAACAGGACTTTTATGAGCAGGCACTTTTTTGCGTAGAGTCAATTATAAAAAAGTTTTCCATTTGGTACGAACTTGGGAAGACAGGCTGTATAAACATTAGAGCATGATAGATTTAAATATTTGGTTTTATAATTTGTTACTAGAACTAATGTAACAACAACAACAAATATGTACCTAGTTAAATAACGTGTTTATCTAGTCTTACAAGTGTTATTAAAAAATATATTTGAAAACTTAAAGATTTTTGAAAAGCTAAACACTTTGCATGTTGAGAACGAAAAGTTTGCAAAGACCAATATGAACTTTTTACTTATTTTAATGAGAGGATTCTACCAGTGCTAGATTAAGACAGACAGACGAGTATTTTGGTGCCCCCAGGCCATGAAATTGTTGACCAAAAAGAAACTGCCACTGCCAAAAATATATAAAAAAGACTATTTCTTACCAAAAAATTCTGTACAGAAAAAGTCTTCTTTTCTACTCTTTATGAATGCCCAGTGCCCCCACAACGTGATGCCCTAAGCAATTGCTTATGCACCCTGTATATTTGGTGTGGGTCCTATGTGTCATTTTTTAGGTAAAAAAAAATGCAAGTTCAACATTTTGTTTTTTAATAAACGTTCCGTACCTTTTGAAACAAAAACAACCAAAGCTGCTTTAACAACTACAAACAAAAATCTATTTTTTTTAAAGAGCAATAAAAACAAATTTAAACTTTTTCATTAATGAATAGGAAACAAAGTAACACAAATCATAGCAAAAATTAATCGTATTCCTGCTTTGCACGTGCTTTTTCGGTGGCTGTTGACCCGGCTAGACGGAATTGGAGTGCCGGATGCCATGACTGCTGCAGGTTGCCACCAGTCAGTCTGGGGTTAAATTCATCCCCGACAAATTAGAGGCACGACTGTTTATTTATTAAAAACTGTCGACCTAAATTGGAAAACAACAGCCTTAAAAATAAAAGCTCATTTCGTTAATTAGTCAGTTATTCTGTAAAAGAACTTTTAGTCAATCCGACTAAAGCGATAAATGTTTGGTCATATGCCAAGCGAGGCGAAGCTATTCTATTGTTTTTTCTTGGTTTTGGTCCCTTCAGGTCCAATCCACCAGTTCTCCCCTTCCGCACTATGCTTTCCAGGGCTTCGTCGACGGAAAATCTGGATAATCGAGCTCGTAGCTCCCAGAAATGAACAAAAATAAAACAAATTAACCCTACAATCGATGCAATGCATAAATTGTCGGCTGTCAAACCAAGAGCTGCTTCTGGTGTTACGTATAACCTTTACTTTCACTTCTGACAGTTCCCATGGCACGCCCATCCATTTTCCGCCATTTGAGAAATACCTCGTGTTCACTACCAAACAAGATACAATCAGCTTATAGGAATCTTCGCTCACAGCGCTTAGTTCCAGAAGAAAGATGCCGTCAATTTAACGTGAATCTTTCCTTGATCCTCGAAAGTAAAAACGTCCGTACGGCACCTCCAGCCGCCGCCCCGGGAAGAACTTTGTAGTCCTCTACGCACGTCCGCATTGTCCGGAGGTCAAACAAAGAGTCCCGGCTGACGATATATTTTTCAAAGTTTCGATTTTCTGAAAATACAAGTGTCGTTTTACCTAATTTCACCTGTCACCGCTTAAGACCAGGTTAGATAATAAACGATATGCTACAGTATAATACCCTCTTTTTAACCTACTTTAAAAAGGAGAAGGTTCTCAATTCGCCTGCATGTTTTTTGTGTGGGTATGATAAGCGATTACTCCGGTGTTTGTGGACCGATTTTAGAAATTATTTTTTAATTGAAATAGTGCACTTCCACGGTGGTCCCATAAAAACACAGGGCAGGATCGCAGAGAAAAAGGTACTAGACCTATTTTCTTTCTCTCTGCCGTATGTGGTTACGTGCGGCAAAGCTGCCTGCAGATATGTATATGCTAAGATAATAAAGAATGAAGTCGGCTAAACAAGAACAGTTCGGGGGCGCATTCAGAATCGACAACTTTGGGATAAAATTTACCCTTTTCACCGAACTAAAAGAGGTACTAGTAGTGTGTTCTAGTGTATTTTTAAAGATTTACCAGTAACAATAATAAACCAAAAGCAAAAAATCAAACATTAAAAAATTAAACCGACTTTAAAAATAAATAATAAAACTCACCAAAAAGTTAAAAATAATAAAAAAAGAAGTAATAACATATGTGCTAAACCACTCAATGTTCTTTTTATACTTTATTACCATATGTTATTACCCAACTTATTTTTTTTTGATTATTTTTAACTTTTTAGTTAGTTTTATTTATTTTTTTTTAAGTCGGTTCAATTTTTCTTATGTTTTATTACCTGTCTACAATTAAGCCAGAAATTTCAATTGTCAACAAAAAGTATTCTTAACAAGCAGTCGAGTGAAAAAGGAAAAAACTCCTTATTGCTTGTAATTTCTTTGCACTGCAAGGTCGCATCTGTCGAACACTGTCCGATCTGGAGATGCAGATTTTTACAATAGCCAAAGGTATTTTTTTAGAGCTAATTGAGAACACCAACCGCAGACCGGTTATGAACTATTTTGATTCTCATCAGTACTGTCTATGCGATAACAGATCGGACAGTGTTCGACCGATGTGACCTTACAGTGCAAGAAAATTACAAGCAGTATCTCCTTCTTTTTTGTAGAATGATTTAGTGGTTCTTTTCAACGGTTAGTTCTGTTAGAAAACACCAACCGCAGACCGGTTGTTAACTATTTTGATTCTCATCAGTACTGTGTATGCGATAACAGATCGGACAGCGTTCGACAGATGTTACCTTACAGTGCAAGGAAATTACAAGCAGTATCTCCTTTATTTTTGTGGAATGATTTAGTGGTTCTTTTTAACGGTTAGTTCTGTTAGAGAACACCAACCGCAGACCGGTTATGAACTATTTTGATTCTCATCAGTACTGTGTATGCGATAACAGATCGGACAGTGTTCGACAGATGTGACCTTACAGTGCAAGGAAATTAGAAGCAGTATCTCCTTTATTTTTGTAGAATAATTTAGTGGTTCTTTTCAACGGTTAGTTTTGGCTGTCACTGATATGCCAAAAAATGCAGATCTTGGTCATATATTATCGTTTCAAATTTCATCAAAATATACCGAATGGTTCAGAAGTAAGGCGGGGGACAACTGTATAATTAGCAATGATAAAAGTGTCTGGCAATAAAAAAAATATGTTTGGTAAACCTATCTAAGGACAAGAAATTAAAAACTAGGTTTCCTAAAAAAATTTCAAAACCTTGGATTATTACAGGTAAGATGCGAACTGATAAACGCAACCACTACCGCCAGCCAGACAACCCAGGGACTATCCAGAAGAGGAAGGAGAACAACATATCAAAAAATCAGCTGACCTAAAATTATTTTTCGAAAACGTTGCGACCTCCTATACTATACATACTAGCGTGTACAGTCTCACATAAAAATTATGGACCACATAGCTACACCACAAGAATAAATATATTAACCAGAAGGATATCTCGAAGGCGGCTTCTTTGATGTCTTCTAGCGCGTCTCATGACCTCGAACTGCATATTTTGCAGGCGTTTCATGAGCGTACCTAAGAAATTAACATGTTTAGGCGCCTATCTTTTAAAAATATATTTTAATATTATTATAATGCAATTTATAACATCTATGCAATCAAATAAAACAGATGCTTTAATAATATGTCGTATTGAGATATATTAATAATTATTATGGAATAGTCTAACTGTAACAAACCATTTAATTAAATAACTAATTGGAAATTGTTCACAAGGATGTAAAAAACTATTTTTAAACGGTTTTACTTGACCTGTTTGTTATTTATTTGGAATTATTTTTTGGGTCAAATCTAGTAATTGAAATTTGACCCCCTTCCTGACGACCGATCGATCTGAAATTTGGTACACTTCCTTAGTCTTGATGACAATACAATAATAACATATTCTTTATGATTGTAAATTCAACATGGCCGCCGATACAAAATGGCGGATTACATATTACTTTACTACAACCTCAATATGGGTATCAAATTAAAGGGCTTTATTGGTAGAATAGAACCCACTATGAAAAAATAAAATCCAAGATGGCCGCCGCCACAAAATGGCGGATTATATTTTTTTTCACAAATACCTCAATATGGGTATCAAATGGAAGGGCTTGATTGGTAGAATAGAACCCACTATAAAAAAATTAAAATCCAAATGGCCGCCGCCACAAAACGGCGGATTACATATTTTTTCTCACAACTACCTCAATATGGGTATCAAATAAAAGGGTTTGGTTGGTAGAATAGAGCTCACTATAAAAAAAAATCAAGATGGCCGCCGCCACAAAATGGCGGATTACATTTTTTTTTCACAAATACCTCAATATGGGTATTAAATGGAAGGGCTTGATTGGTAGAATAGAACCCACTATAAAAAATTAAAATCCAAAATGGCCGCCGCCACAAAATGGCGGATTACATATTTTTTCTCACAACTACCTCAAGATGGGTATCAAATGAAAGGGCTTGGTTGGTAGAATAGAGCTCACTAAAAAAAAATAAAAGTCAAGATGGACGCTGCTGCAAAATGGCGAATTACATATTTTCCACAACTACTTCAATATAGAATCGTTGGTTAGTTCTGGTTAGTTAGAGTAAGGCGAACTCAATAGAATGAGAAGTATCAACTAACAACAAAACTAAAAACTTGAAAATAAATTATGTAAAAAAACTTTTTATGTTAAACGGTTTTATTGTACTAAAAGCTTAAAAATAATTCGGTAAGTCCTAGCTACCAGATCGCACCAATCTTCTCATCAATCTGGGGTATTGATCAGACAAATAATAAAATCGTTGGGCAATTGACATTTCTATCATAATATTTACTCTGGATACGCTTCAGTTTTTTAAAATATGTATTGTATAATTTACACAAGTGTCTATTTATTTTTCCATATGACAATTTTTCTATTTTTAACATTTTTGAAATTCTTGTTTATACATTTGAGTGTATGGAATAATCTAACTCTACCAAATAATTTAATTAAATAATTAATTGGAAAATTTTCACAAGGATGTAAAAACTAGTATTTTTGCAGATATTTTCAAACTTTTGAATTAATTTACACAATTCACAGAAAAATCACTAAACAGAATATTATAGTCCAGAAAAATAAAACGTATCGCAATAAACTATATAAAATACATTGACCGTTACCGAGTCGTTGCTTCGCCTTTCACTACTGCACTGGCAATTTCGGTTTAGAATTTCGGTTTAGTAGCCCTCGAAGGTCACAGTCTGCGTCGCTCAAGGTAAAAGAGATATCCTTCTGGTTAATATATTTATTCTTGTGGCTACACCGTCAGGCGAATCGGGAAATTCTAAGCCGTCAGACGAAACTATTATTGCTCCGAATAAAAAAGGAACGTTTTAGAGTACACGAAGCAAAACAAATGTAACATACACTAAACAAGTTTTCCAAATAAATATTAGTTTGCTCTTATGCTAAATTTGTAAATTTGCATCTACCTCGTATACGCCAGGATCTATTCAAACTTTGATCAGTGTGTTAGGCATATGCAGAGATTTTTACGGGAATAAAATTTTGTAAGACTTTTTTCCATATGATTCAGCAATTATGCCGGTCATTGTATGCTAAAAAAGTGAACATTTTTATTTACCAATGGCGTGCAGTGTTGGAGCGAGATTTTAACTAAAATCAGATTTAGAGATTTTGAATAAATAAATAAAGGGATTTTATGGGATGTAAAATACTTTGTTCCAACATACAGTTATTACCAAAATTTAAAAAAACCCTATATGTTAAATATTTTTTTGTATCTTTGTACAGCCCATGAAGAATGCATGTCTAAGTATCAGAGTACCGTGGGTGTCGAGTTATCGATGTTTAACTAATCTTTTTTCCGTTCCGTCAACTTTGTTTAAGCACTAAAACATGCAGTATTTGCACACCACAGCATATTTTTAAAAACGCGATAATGCCACTATGGACATAAAATAACTAAAACCTAATAATACTAACTTCCAGGTTTTTTTTGATATTTTTGACATCCCACGAAGGCATATGCCAGCATATGTTTAGCAATATAGCTAAGTACCAGAGTACCGTGGGTGTCGGGTTATTAGATGTTTAACCCATCGTTCCCCCTGTTCTGTCAACGTTTTCCAAGCATTAAAACATGCAGTTATGCATTTCACAGCACCTTTTAGACAACGCGGTAGTGCCACCACGGTCGTTATTTCTAACTACTACCTAAATATGTCTCCCCGCTGGGAATCGGACCGGCAACCTCTGGCTTTAAAGCTCTGTTCACTGCGCACCGGAGGAGACATCTTGGGGATCAAATCTGGGTCTCCTAGGTTAAGAATCAAATCCTCTGTTTACTACGCTACCGGGAAAACAGTATTAGGGTGTGTTCCCACAAGCAGGACACACCATAGAAGAAATAACCCCAAGTAACTAATAAGCTGCTTATGATAACATAAAAAAGTCAAAAGGGGAGACAATTGCAAAATAAGAAAAACAAAATATCCACCATACGTACGCAATAAAAACTCTTTGATATATGATTTTTTGTAACAGTTTATTTGTTTTCTGGGAATATAATTTTAAACAAAATATTATTTGGTTTTTCATCAAAATAAATTTATTTAATAAATATCTTAGGAAACTTAAATTTATATTACCAGAAAAAAATAAACTATAAAAACTAGTAATATGGCTAAACATTTTTATTTACAATTTTAATTTTCTTAACTGGTTATAATACCTAAAGGTGTATCTTTTACCAGTCAATTAATTTTTCAAAAGTAATGTTAAAGTCAGATCGTCAATCAATTTTAGTAATAAGTTTTTTACATTTTTTAATAAAAAGTTTTTCACATTTTTGAGGCGCGTCCAAGGGATCAGTTCACATCTGGCAGCCTCGTTAAGAACTTATTTTATAATTAGAATCTTATAAAAAAATCGATTGGACGTCCTTGAACCTATGTTTGGAGGTGTAACCGTTTCTGTGTAAGTTTTTAAATTTTTTATATAACCTAAATAAAAATAAATATTTTATATTAAATAATTTATTATTAATTTATTTCTTTTAAAGTAATCTTAATTTTTATTATATTATCTATATAGAATCTTCATAATATATAAAAAGTTTAAGTTTCTTAAAATATTTATTAAATATCTGTATTCGGAGAAAAATCTTTGATATATGAATAAAAAAACATTTCCTTACGCACAATTCTCGGGTTTTTCCCGAAACAATAATTTTCCCGGTCCCCAACCACGCACTCGAGCGGTTATCTACCCTTGATACGACCCTTGGCTGAGGTATTGCAATGGGGAAAACTGGGGAGAAGTTTGTAAGGGATAGGGCAAAGAAAAAGATATTGTCTTTGTATTTGTGAATTACTGCACCGTTAATCGTGATTTAATAAAAGGCTATTTTATCTATTATTGAAGGGACTTTTGTTTGTGTTAGGGGCTTTAAATGGATTTTATTTTATTACTTCTTTAACTTTTGTTCTTTTTATGGCGAAAAGATAATACTCATATTTATTTAATGCGTTATAATAAGAGCGTTAAGGGTAAATTAAAATAAAGGGGTTGCCTAATGTAAATATTTCATTTAACATCATTTTATAATCCATCACAAAGTCGTACCGAGGATTTTATTTTTTTTATTTTAAAATAAAAAAAGCTAACACTGTTCCCTGTATTATTTTTCTTAATTAGATTTTTAAGTTGACATTATTTAAATAGAATCTAATTTTTATTAATTTAAAAAATTCTAATTAACAAAATAATAAACTTTAAAACAAAAAACTTGCCTAACTTTATTAAATGCCTAAATATAAAGAGCTCCAGGAAGCAAAAAATTTATAGAAGAATTATTAAAACTTTAATACCGCCTTTTATGACAAAATGAAATTCGTAAAAAACGTATAATTAAAGATGGGTCCAAATTTAATTCATTCTGAAAGCGATGCCGCCAAGTACACAAAAAATGATAAAGTAAAGAAATCCTTTTGTGAACAATGATTTATTGCAGCAAAAAATATTTAACCCGACGAGTTTCTAGTACCACGCCACGTGCCACCGGTTTAATAGTAGGCAGAGGCGACATAAGAGAATGTTTTGTAAGTAGGTGATATATATATGTGTAGGTTTATTAAAATTCCTGCTCTTTCAAATTTTTTTATAATATTTAAGCTACCACTTACGCCATCAACCATATTTTTAGGAGAAAATCAATTTCTCGACTAGACTACTATAAAACAAGAAGTCAATGACTTCTCTAAAAAAAAATATCATTTATCATTAATTTAAAAAAGAAACTTTGTTTAGAAAACTTTTCGTTTACAAATCGCGTATTTTCCTTGACACAACGACAACATAACTGCTTGGTCGTAAAAAACCCATTATTAAAATATTTTCCAATGAAAATGCATTCGCTTAATAATGTCCGTATTTCCCGCAATGGCGCCACATTAACTATGCCTGTTTGTTGTCTCGGTCCGCCCATTGGCCGCATATCGAATTAAAAATATTCACAGATCCAAGTAACCCTTTTATCAATTGACATGGGCGGACCAATGAATAATTTGACATGACAATTAAGAAAATATAGGTTCCAGTAGATTAAAAAAACTAATAATACCTGGGCCTCTAATAAAATGGACTCCATGATAAGAACCCTTTTAATACCTTTTTAGTGGTAGGGGAGCCCAAGAGGGGATTTCGGGATTTACTACATCGGGGCAGATTAATATACCGTAAGATACCTTGTACCTGGTTAAGTACCTCAACCAAAAAGCACCGTATACAGGGCCGATCATAAAAAACAAAAAATATATCTATTAGATATTGTCGAGCGAGTCAGATTAAGATAGGGTAAGTTAATTACATGCCAAACAGTGTATATTCCACTAATCTGACAAAAAAAAACGTCAGTTTAACATTTTTAAGCGGCGGGCAATTTTTTTATTTTAAAGAAAATACTTTTAGTCTAAGATCCGGCATTAAGAAAATATACCCTCACCTGTTAATTAAATGAAATAATATTTTCTAGGCAGATTTTAATGTAGTGAATGCGAGTGAACAACATCTGCCAGCATAGGTCTGCTACAATTAATAATAATTAATTAATTAATAGTTAATTTATTTATACACTGAAAAAAATGATATCTTAAAACAAAAGCCTTATATTTAATTTGAGAGAATTGTGACTTTCATATGTGTTAAAGAAATAGGATCTCAAACAGAAAAAAATATGTTTTCAGCTTTGCTTACTAAATTCAAAAGAAGGCGCTTTTGTTATAAAAATAACCTTATTTTATTTAGTGACCCCAATGGGTCTACATTAAAGAACGATGTATTCCGTTAAAAACATCACATCGAGCGCTTTCCCACCGAGAGATTCTTTCTTTAAGACAAGATAGTAAATACGACAGACTGAAATAAAATTTAATTCAATTAAGATAATTACATTAAATAAACAATTAGTTCTCTTTGTGATAGTTAAGAGAGGAATTCCTGCTTATCATGTCATTCACCGAGACCTCTCTTTTCTATCGATGATGCGTTTTGCCGAACCTCAGGACTTATCAAACTGGCTGTCCCGGGTCCAAGTTGAATAATACAACTAACAAGTGTATCTTATAAAAAAACTTTCGTTATTCGACGGTAGGATATAATCGTACCGTTGATACCGTATTAAAAAGCATAATTCAGTGAATACTTATATTAAAGAAATAGGTTCTTTGACATAAAGGTGAAAGATTTTGGTATAGGTTCTTAAAATAAGAACCTATTATTTTAAAGAAAATTCATTAATATTGTGATAGAAACATTTAATATTTCTTTTGTTTAAAATCTTAAAACTTATATTTAAGATATTAAAGAGCTTAAATCATAAATCTTTAGGTTCTTATTTCTTGATTCTGATATTCTTAAAATAATACTAAGGATATTTTATTTTAAAGAATTTCTTTTACATTAAAGACATAAATTAAAGTATTTTTTCTCCCAGTTTAAGAACCACTATTATTTTAAAGTAAGAAATAAATCTTGGTTTAAAAGCACAACTATTCAAAAAGAATGCATATTTTTAAAACCTTGTATTTGCTTAAAACAAGACATTTTTTTCTGTGTGTAATTGTTATCTTTACATGTTAATTGCATAAACCAATGATCAGCGGTGAAATAGCTTACTTGGATAGGTAGCAGCCCGATTTTATTCAATTAAATATAGTAAACATAATTTTGCTGATAGACAAGGGAATAAAAAAATAGAAAAATGTTACCCATTGCGGGATACGAACCCAGAGTGTCGACAAGGCTTGCACTGCTAAATGCTGCTACCTTACCAACTAGGCTATTTTACCGTTGGTCTTTGGTTTATGCAATTAACATGTAAAGGTAACAAATATAAAAAAATTAACTATTAATAAATTAAATATTATTAATTGTAGCAGACCTATGTTGGCAGATGTTGTTCACTTGCATTCACTACATTGAAATCTGCCTAGAAAATGTTATTTTATTTAATTAACAGATGACGGTATATTTTTTTAATGCCGGATCTTAGACTATTTAGGGATAACGAAAAATATATAATCCGATACTAGCCGAACTTTTAAACAAGCCAAAATAATAATAGTATTTTTTGACATATTTGAAAGCCTATAGCCACTTCCCCCACCGATTAAAAGGTATACATTATACAACATTTTTTTCTTATCATTTAAGCTTTGCAACCCAATGGGTCTCTATGACGCTCGAGTAAATCCCCATTTAGCATTGTGGGCTCCCCTACTATAGGAGGGTTCCGTTTGACGAGTCTACCATGAATATTCATACCGCCATGTATGGAACCGGCGCTTTAACCCAGCCTGTCAATGTCAAACGTTTTGGGTATCGGACTGGGCGAATGCGTCACTGGTATAAAACCATAAGGCTCTGATGTAACTCATGTTTTAGGTATCGGTCTAGGCGGCTTTCGTGACTGTAACTCTTACGATTTTTGGCACAATGTTATATATAATATTCATGGTAGACTCGTCCAAAGGAACCCCCCAAAATGGTTTTAAAAGTGTTCTTATTATGAAGTCCATTTTATTACTTGCCCAGGGACTATAAACAAATAATTTAATATACATTAAAAAGCAAAAAAATAATTTTACTTTGAGGGGTTATAACTTAAAAACCAAAAAAAATATAAAGTTGTACCATTATTTTATCATGTAGAATTTCCACCTTCTTAAATTTAGCAATTAATTGATTTTTAAATAAATTTTAATTTACTCATTTATTTTCGCAAGTTATACAGATATTCCATACTGTGTTGTGGGCTGAATTCAAAAGATATGCATAGAAAGGCACTACGCATTTTTGGATTTTTTTATACTTTTACATGTATAATCCGCCCTTAAATTTCCGGAAAACACACTGTAAAACCTGCGCCTGGACTCCGTATCTCGCCAAGAAAGTAATTTCTTCTCTATTTTCTATTTTCTGTCTATTTCGAACTCCGTAAAGTCTTTCGGCTCGTTCCGCACTCACGAATGGACAACACGAACGCCTGGAAATAGAAAGACGATTTGGATCTTTCTTGTCATTTATCCTGTTCTATTGTATGCCGTATTGTATAAAGTGATCTCGCTATTCTTGCCTGCTGGACGCTTGTTTACATTCCTTTATAAGCGGGTGTTGGCGGGAACATTGACGACATTGCAATTTGTGATCGCAATAATAAACAAATTTTTCTTTAGTGTTTTGTGGAAATAATATATTCGTTTATGTTATGCTGTTATATTGTGTTTTGTTTAAATTTTAACATTTAGACGAGGTTTAAGCTCACGAATTATTTTTTTATTTAATCCATGCAGTCTAAAATACCGCTTAATTTCAACTTTTTCTAATTCAAAGGAATTAATAATATTATATATTATCCCGCTAACTCTCTCCGTTTTACACGCAAATTTTGTCGCAGTCTTTTTCTCTTCTTATACAAAATAGAAAAAAGCTAGATACATTTCAATTAAGCAAAATATAAACTATTAAAATCCGGAAATTTAATGGGCTTGGACTAATTAATATATGAGTAAATATGCCAAATAAATGAAACATAAGTAAAAAAAAAAACATATATATTTTAAGAAATAACAAATGCATTTTTCTATAAAGGATGCATTTTTCCACAAGAACCCAACGTTTTCAGGACCAGTAGTCTATTATTTTTCCACTGACGAAGATTCACGAACTATTTAGAAAGAATAATACAGAGTACAGACCACTGATCTCCATGGATTGTCAATGTTATTACCTGCGCGGAACAAAAGTTATATTTCATGGGCGAAAAAACCGGTTTGTGTAAACGCACCTGGCGCCAAACAGACTATCCGCATAATTGGAAAGAATTTGTCGACGGTGTCCTGGTTTTTTTTTAAATACGGTAGCTAATGAGCGTCACGGTCAGACGGCGGACGGAGAGGAACGGGAGTGCCAATGTTTGTATTTTGCCACGGCTTTTAAGTGCGCATGTTCGTCCGCCTATCCATTTGTTTACTGCGCGAGGTCGTAAAAATCGAAAAATGTTTCTTGCCACTGCGGATCTAAATGTAGGTTATCTATGGTACAGACAAAAAATAGAAAGGAAATTTCTTTAATGCCTATTTCTTCTTTCTATCGAATTACAAAATGCGGGAGCTGATATTTAACTATAAAAATACTATCTTCTGTTTGTCAGAAAACAATGTTTTATTTTTATTATTATAAGAGAATAAAACAAATAAAAACAAACAAACTCCCCTTTATGGAGAGCCAATACCAAAGCATCATTTAAAAATAATAAATTGTAAGCGAAATTATTACAAGCATTTTAATAAATAAAGGAAAACTGTAATTTGATTTATTAATATCAGCAGTACATTGTGCTCCATTGTTTTTGTTATCAATACAAACCATTACCTTAGTTAATGTATTTTTTAAAAACGACAGCACGCCATTCAGTCATTAGAAATTCCCATGATCCATTAGGGCCGCCCTTTGGCAAAGGGGAGCTATGTTAATTTAAATAGTTTATTTATATCGAAGAGGGTCGAGTCATAAAAATATATTGAGTTGGTTTTTACGGTAACGACTGTAATAAAGTTAGCGGTTGATTAAGTGAGTGGCCATACTTTGAAGACTTTTTACTTTACGAGTGTTTATTGGACTTTTTTCTAGGTACATAGGGAGTTTTTAATACATGCAATTTACTAGCAAAACTACGAGGGTAAATTATTAATTATACAGGGTGTTATACTC
>JACEGR010005033.1:0-78613 GCA_014170235.1 Listronotus bonariensis | reverse complement strand
ACACATGTTGGTAGAAGGGCTACTGCGATTTTTTCACGTGTTTAATGAAACTTACATCCTATAACCGTTAAAACACATGTTTCGGTTTTACTGGAAGTGCCAAAGAAATTGACTTTCGTAAGTAAAGAAATTCAAATGGAAACCACTACTTTAAGCCTTAAATTACGTTAACACTTATGTCTAAATCTTTTTTATTATTATATCCTATTTCTTAACCTAATAATTTTTAAGTTATTATTATTAAACCGTCAAAAATATATTTTTTTCTTTGCTATTTTAGGGGTGGTCTAGTGTTTAACTATTATTATCTTAAAACTATTATTTTGGAAGAGGTGTAATATAATTAACAAAAAAGATTAGAAATAACTGTTTAGTTTAAATTCAAGGCCTAAGGTAGTGGTTTCCTTTTTAAATTATTGAAGTTCTTTACTGCCGAAAGTCAATTTCTGTTGCACTCCCGGTATATACCGGAAATTGTATTTTTACGATGATATGATATAAAGTTCATTAAATATGTGTAAAAATTACATTAGCCCTGTTTTACCATCATTTGTTTTGTTAACAAATCAATAAAAATGGCGGTTAACTACACATCTTGGAACGCTTTTTCTCAAAACACAGTTAAGATAGGTATACCATGTGGTACATGTGTTTTCTTGGAATTGGCTAAAGAATTGATTTGTAAAAATATAGAGGAATGTTCCCATTTAAAATAGCAAAGTTGAGTGCCGCTCGGTTAAACCGGATGTGCTACTATAAAATCTGAAACATCAAAAATCTGCAATCTATTTAACCATACATCCGAATAAAATTTCAAAGTCGTGCAACACTTCTCAAGAAAATAACAGGCTTGATAGTAGTAATCTGGTAGGCACCCGGTATACATTTATTTGATTTAACAATTTGTTAAATTAAATGTACAGTTTTTATTTTATTTTAAATCTTCCTTAGCTAGGCCTCTATTAGCCGCACCTACCGTACTTAAGGTGCTTTTATTTAGTAATTATTAAAAGAAACTCTTTTATGTTCACGTGGTGCCACTGCACAATGGTAATATTTCTCGTGGGGTTAAAGCAACTAATATTTTGCAGAAAATTTTAGTTTTATTTCTGTGTAAAAAATACAATTTTCAAATAGCTGTACACACAAAAAACAAAATATCTTAAAATTAACGAAGACATTATACAGTGAGGCCATAAAGTCTGGAAAAATACCTTTTTCAGGTAAATGAAGCACCTGAGTAAAAAGCGACTCGGATACGTGGGATTTACTCTTTAGGTTTAAAAAATTTAAAATGTAAAAAAAGAAATACAGGGTGTTTTAATAACAGCAGGGCGGGTATCATTTTTTTCTTCAGAATTGCACCACCTGCATGTAACGTAACAAATGCTGAAACTACGTCGCCTAATTTACTTCTTTGGCAGTCTCCTAACCTACAGATGAACTCTTGTCAGCACGTTGCGAATGGCAGAGTTCATTACCTGGACTACAGATTTAGCCAAAGCTAGGAATTAACTTAGGTTGCAAAAAATCTTAAATAAATTTCATGCGGTCATGTTTTTGCTTAATAAAAACGGTCCTATAATCCTGTCTTACCATATTGTGAAACACCCCGTATAGAGGGGTATGTAAATTTGTAATAATTATAATATTTATTTAATT
Source organism: Listronotus bonariensis (assembly GCA_014170235.1). Classification (NCBI taxonomy): domain Eukaryota; kingdom Metazoa; phylum Arthropoda; class Insecta; order Coleoptera; family Curculionidae; genus Listronotus; species Listronotus bonariensis. Next base: position 76,951 of record JACEGR010005033.1, on the reverse strand, counting down.
ATTTTGATAATTAAAAAAAACATCCTAAAGTAAAACATAAACAATTTAAAAATAATGTCAAATCTTAACCTCAAACCGACAAGGTCAATTTCTAGGGAGCAAGGTCGTAAACGTGCTTGAGTCAGTAAAAAAAACGAGTTCAACTTTGTATATGTAGACACAGTTACCTAAGAATGCAGGGGAAAAGTTAAGAAAGAAATTAGGAAAGATATTAGTTAAGAATAAGGGAGGCCTAGGCCTCCTTGGTTAGGAAGTAGGTAGCAAAGTTGAAGTGCAGAAAAAGTTAAAGTTTTAGTTAAGTGTCTCCGTACTAAATTTAGTTAGTCAAATAGTTCCTGTAGTCTTATAGTTGAAAGAAGAAAAAGTTAGTTTTATTGTCCACCGGTCTCATGGTCCAAAAGATAGTTCCATATGGTACATATGTCCAAGTGACGTCAAGTAGCCCTCATGTATCCCAAAATTATACGTCACAATATTCCAGTCACATTAATTTTTTCCCGGATACTGCGTGTGAGTTACACGAGCTTAATAAGTATTCTCTTTTCACCAATACCCACAGTTTTGTCGATTAACACTACCATTAGGAAAAAACGTAGTTTTATTGAAAAATAAAATATTTCTTAAAAAAATGGATCCTATTTGCACCACTTTTGCATATTTTCGCAAAACTCGAGTCGGCGGTATAATTTATGTATTAATCCTTTTTATATGATATGATACTTTATATTTCTCGAAATTTTTTTACCGATGATTTACTGATGTCTAAATTTAATGCTACTTAACTTTGTAGGTAAATGCGGATTTTCGTTATAACTAAGTAAAACATCTGATTTCACATTGTCATCTAGTTTTAGCTAACCTGTTCTAGAAAGGTCTTTTACACAACTATGCTCACGGAATGTTTTAACAATTTTGCTGACTGTAGACTCTGCAATAGCTTGCTCCCGATCTAGATGGGCGTTATTAAAAATTTCACAGACTTTACCCAAATGTCTTTGGCGATATTCCCAGCCAAAAATCATAAGGATTTTGATTCTTTCTCGTTCTAAAGGCATATTATTATTTAATAAGATTAGTTCTCATACAGTATATCAGAAATTGACACAGTGATCACTAATACAACAGTCAAAATGACAATTAAGGTACCAAAGGTAAGGTAGAAAAATCGACGTGCCAAACCAACGACGTATGGACCAGGTTTGTTTACATTTGAGCTGTTGTCATCAATACATCACAGTAAAAACGCTAAAATGCGGCTTGCCAAATTTAATTTTTCCACTCTAAACTTACTAACCACAAGTAGTTGTTGGATAAGCCTCTATATTAAAGAATTTTGTAATATAACTTTTTAAATAAACAATACATATATTTTTATCATTTTTAGATATCTTAATAAAATATGTTCAAATATTATAAGTTATTATCTTTTTAAAAAAGCAAAATTCTGAAAATATTGATTGTGATTATATGTGATTATTTGTTAATCCAGGCAACGCAACCCAGGGATTTTACTCCATCGTAAATAAAACATAGATAAACTTTTCCTAAACGCTTGTGGGTGACGCCCCCTTTGCTTTGTCATTTCTGTTGGTTTCTGTCATTTGATAATTTCGAAAGCCAAAAGTGATCAAACAAAGCTTATAATGCGTTTTTGTGTGTATTTTCTGGTGTTTGTTGGTGATTATAAAGTGTTTTTAAAGACAATATGGGTAGGTAGTGCTTTGTTTGTAGAAGGGTAGACTATTCATTTCCGCACCTCACTTTTCACAGGTAAATAAAAACCAACGTCGTTGGGTGCATACTATCGACCAAGGTCAAAAAGTAAGTCCGCCATTTTCATTTCTCGCTTGCCTTACCCCCTTGCTTATTAGGATTGTTGGCTTAATGTTTATCATAAAATTATGAATGAATCGGTGGGTCCATATGTCGTTTTGCCAAACAGATTTAATTTTGCAAGCAATTAGGCCGTGTTTCCACGGGCCACTTTTAAAGTTGATTGGGCCCCAAAAAGTGATTGGTGTGTAGTCTACTGTCGCAAGCTTGTAGTTTCGTTTCCAACAATGCTAAAATTTACTCCCTTTTACACGGGCGTTTTGATAACCACAATTAAACTTCTGTCGCCGTCCGTCGCCGATCCCGTCCACTGACTACAAAACAAATGCAGCGGCTGGGGACAAACTACTTTTTGTGGTCGGATCGGCCACTACCGAACCACTTTTGTGACCCATATTAACTTTAAAAAGTGGCCCGTGAAAACACAGCCTTAACGTGCTAAAGATGTTACTTTTTAAATCCTAATTACTCGAAAACAATTAAAGATAGGCATGGGACAATGTACATGAAATGTGTCTAAAATTGTCCGTAACATCCAAAAATGTCAAAATATGCAGGTGGTGCCATTTAACAAAATAAAGTCGATACCAGACCAGCTGTTTGTGAAACACCCTGTATAAATTCTTTTCTAACAAAAAATTTTAAACCTAAAAACTAAATCCACGTGGCCAAGCTGTTTTATACTCAAGTGCTTCGTTTACCTGAAAAAGGTACCTTTTCAGACTTTATGGCCTTAATGTATAGGCACGTAAATACAGGAAGCAGTGCAATTATGTTAAGGATTTTTAGCTGCCTTGTGATAAAGAAATAATTGCATTAAAAATTCATGTTTCCAGGGAATCTATCACAGGGGACTTTTTACAAACCTATAACGATAATTGTAACTTTCAACGGGAACTGATTGAGCTTCTCTTAGCTTAGACTGTACAAATCTTTAAAAAGTAAAAACAACAAATTAAAAACTAATACAAAAGATAAAAACAAAATTTATAAACATTAATAATATTCTTCAAAAATTTTACTTACAGTTTTTATTTATTGCATTATTTTACAAGTACAAATTTAACTACTATGTACAAGGTCTATTTAAAAGCTGGAGTTTAATAATTTGTCTTATTTATACAGGGTGTTCATTTAAACTTTTCACTCAAGTTATCTGCAAAAGAGACAGATTTAAAAAATCGTTGTAACACATCAAGGGAAACGTTTCTTTACAAAAATAGAACGGCGCCCCTTTAATCCCTTAACCACCAGGGTCACCACCTTAAAATTCTTAAATGAGAATGGGGGTCAAGTGATACATCATGTTAAAAGCTCTCAATGAGTACCTAATAGATAATTAAAATTAAGCTTGCAACATTATTAAAAAGCCCTCATAGGCATAATTTTGAAGTAGCATGAGAGTTCACGACAATTGATAATGTTTTTAAAGTAATTTTTATAATTTATTGAATAAATGCAATTAAAAATACAAGAAGAATTAATCTACAATTTGTGTTTTGGTGGCTTGCAAAGTTGGATTTGTTATGCCTGCAGTTTAAGCGTAAATATTTAGGAACTTACGTTTTGTCACTATATATAAAATTACGCGGAACGTTAGTTGGTAACTACTCTTTGTTTTATTAAGATTTCAAGACTATGATGCCTTATATTTTATCTAAAATTTAATGCCTTGTTTTCAAAGGTGCTTTTGCTCCTAGCCGAGACACAAACCCAAAATGGTATATTTCTGTAAATATGGTAAATATTTTTGACACTTTTGATTTAAATACCCATTTCTACTAGCTGATTGACCGAATTACAACACTGCTACTCCTTAATTTGAATTCTCTATAACCCTAGAATATAAAATCAATAGCTTCATCTACTACAAAATGGCGGTACTTTAAAATTCACCTGAATACCTAATTTGAATTTCCATATTTTCGAAACTAATATAGTTAGATATATCCAATGTGATATTTTCCTAAAGCTCCTTTAAAGCTTGTTTTAATGGTGATATTGGTGATAATATACAGAGTAGGACGAAAAGCGATCATTTTATAATACCGCACCCAGTATATTATATTACCATTAAAAAAGATATTAAATGACCTTTAGGAAAAATCACATTAGGTATATCTAACTTTATTAGTTTTGAAAATATGGCCATCAAATCAAGTATTTAAGTAATTTTAAGGTACCGCCATTTTGTAGTAGGTAAAGGTATTGACTCTATATTCTAGAATTATAAATTACTTGTCAGGAGCTTTAAAATAACTCGACCCTAATTCCCATTTAGAAATTTTGGATGTAGTTGACTTGGTTTTTAAGGGGTTAAAGGGAAGGCATCCAATATTTTGTAAAGAACGTTTCCCTTAATAAATATCTTGACGTGTTTCGGCGATTTTCTTAAATCTGTCTCTTTTCGCAGATAACTTAATCCAAAGAAAATAATTTTTCTTTGGATAATTTTATTATTAAATTATAATAAGGAATCAGGTTTAATTAATTAAGAGAATTTAGGGCTTTTTAAATTTAATTATGTTAGAACGTCATTTCTAATAATAGAAAATTAAATTATAACTGTTGCATTTTGTATACAGAATATCCCAAAATATTTAGGCAATATCTTGAATTCATATACAAGGTGTTTCCTAACAACAGTACTAAACTTAAGGGGGCTCTAAAGTTTTTAAAAAGTCGATATTTTTAAATCTTTAAAACCCTACCTTTTAGGTAAGGCTTCAAGATATATAAAAACACTATTTTTATTCATTTATTATACAGGGTGTCGCCTAAATTAGAAAAGTAATGTTATTTTCTCCGCTGATTAACACGCTGCCAACAAGAAAATAAATAAACATCGGGTTTTCTGATTTGTTGCAAAAAATTTACCTTTTTAATAAAACACCCTTTATAATATATCACTATTGAAAAGCTCCACCAAAAAGCTTTTAAAAAGTTAAGGTGCAGTATATCCAATTTTTAATAGTTTCGTAAACATGGCCATCCTCAGGAATTTGATAGTAAACTGTCATTTTCTAAGCAAGGCGCCCTGTATATTGCAATATCATTAAAAAATATATTTTAAAGAGCTTCAAGGAAATGCCCAATTTGATATACATATCTGTCTATTATAGTTTTAAAAATATAGCCATTCAAATCCAAAAGATATTAAATACAATATTCATTTTATCTGCGACACCAAACTTAGTGCTTATAGTCCAAGAGCCCGTGACCGGCAGACCTTCGTTATTTTGTAAAAGCTGAAAGTTTGTCAGTGCATGCTGCCAACAGAGGTAAAAGCAATGGGAGGCCATGAGGATTGGCTAAACTTCTGTTATTTCACAAAAGCTGACAGTTTTGACAGTTCCAACCCCTTGGCAGACAAGCATTTTAGGGTGCCCAATGGTCAGAGGAAGTCCATTATTACTATTATTTAACATAATATTGTGAACATCTAGTATAAAAAAATATACATTTTGGGAATTTTAAAAAATATACATTTTTGGGAATTTTAAAATAAGTATACATTTTAATTAGTTTACTTAACATTGGCAAATTTGATACATAAAAATATACGTGAGGTGTCAAGGTCTTAAAAGTATAAATTAAACAATTTTCTAGGTTACTTTTATAATAATAAAATAAAAACATTAAACAAACTGGGTAGCGTAGAAATGCAAAACAAACACTGGAAAATATAATATTTAAAGAAGAGAGAAAGAAATTAAAGGGGATTTTTATCAGATAAGAAATAGGTAGTAACAGTGAAGTTCAGAGAAAAAAGTTAAAGTTTTAGTTAAGCCCCTTACGGGCTACCCCTAGTGGGTATGCCCGTACTAAATTTAGTTAATTAAATAAGTTAAGTTGGTTTTTAAAAAAATGCAAAGTTAGTTGTGATGGTTCACCAGTCTCATGGTCCCAAAGATAGTTCCATATGGTACATTTGCCCAGTGACGTAAAGTGGCCCTATATGTATTCCAAAATTATAACGTCACAATATGACAAAAAGTCTTAAGTAGGAGTTTAAGGGTTTTCAAGGAGGCATCTCCTAAAAATATTTTAATGTATAGAGAGGGTCCAAAAAAGTTTTGGCCGTGAGGTTGATTTTTTTCTTTAACTTGTTTTTGGGACACTCTGTATACATTAAAATAGTTTAAGGACATGCCTTTTTAAAAACCGCACAACTCTTATACAAGACTTTTTGTCATATCTTGTTAGTTAAAAAACAGAAATATTTTACTTTCCCGAACAATTGGGTCACCCCAAAATGTTTGTCTGCCAAGCATTTCGAACTGTCAAAACTGTCTGGTGACTAAGAAAATATCTTCTAATAGGTACCCAAGTAACACACATACATAAAATTCAGTTTTTACAAAATGACGAAAGATAAGTTTCAATTTATTTATTAACCTTTGGTACCTGGTACCTGCTAAAGCAACTATGAGTCAAACTTTATTTTATCATTATAGATGGGTCCATATTTAATTCATTCTGAAAGCAATGCCGCCAAGTACACAAAAATGATAAAGTAAACAAACCTTTTCGAATGCACATAGTCTCGGCCAGAATTTGATTACATATTTTTAGATAAATAATAAAAAATACATTGCTAAAACACGTATCACCTACTTACAAAACATTCTCTTATTTCGCCTCTGTCCTACTATAAAACCGGTGGCACGTGGCGTGGTACTAGAAACTCGTCGGGTTAAATATGTTTTGCTGCAATAAATCATTGTTCACAAAAGGGTTTCTTTACTTTATCATTTTTTGTGTACTTGGCGGCATCGCTTTCAAAATGAATTAAATGTGGACTCATCTTTACTTCTACCTACATATGTTGGGAGCATGCACTAACAAACTTTTAGCGCTACAAAATAACGAAGGTCCGCCGCTCACGGGTTCTTACTCTATTAAGCTGTATATTTAATGAAAATTTAACACATTAATTTTTAGATTTGGATGGCCATATTTCCAAAACTATAATAGATAGACAAATTAAATGATGTTGTATGTCTTAAAGTTCTTTTAAAATATCTAAATATTTACTGGTGATGCAATACACAGAGTGTTTTATTTAAAAATGCCAGATTACCATCAAATTCCTGAAGATGGGCATATATTCGAAACTAATAAAAATTGTATATATCACATGTGGACTTTTTTTAAAGCTCCTTGATATATCTTTTAAAAAGTGATATAATATACAGGGTGTTCCATTAAAAAAATGATTTTCAATAAATCGAAAACTCGATGTTAAATTGTTTTTCTAACCGTCACTAAAAAAAATACTGCTACTTCTCTAATTTAGCCGACTTCGTATCTCCAAGAATAAAGAAGTTAGCAATAGAAATTATGGAAACCAATGATATTATTTTCATGTGTTTTTCATATGAATCCAAGAGACTACCCACAAATTCCAAAATACCCAGTATACAGAAAGTTGAAGTCAAATAAAACTATTGCAGAAACTTACCTGTAATGCTTGGTTTTTCTCGTTAACAACAAACTAGGTTTTCTAGTAAGAGTTTTAGCATTGACGTCCCCCTTCCCCTCCCCATAACTCGGTATGTCCTTACTTCCCTAACGAAATAGACGTCGCTTCAGACGAAATATCTTTCGAAATGGCCGCCTTTTTAGTTTCGACCAATGCGGTTCGTTTTTGTCCCCACTTTCGGTTATCCTAAGACGCTTATTTAGCTCTCGGGAAGTTTCGGCGGTGCTCGGTACACTAGGTGTTTTATTATCACTAGTTTTCTCACTAACATTATCACTAGGTATATTTTCACTACTATGTACAGGTTCACTTGTGGTAACGCTACTGCTTATTAAGGTACTGGACGGTGGGTTTGGCACATTAGTGTTTGACAATTCGGTAACTGCAGGCGGTTCGCTCTCTTTTAATAAAGAATCTTTGACTGACTCTTTTTCTTTGGCGCATGTGTGCATTTTTATTCTATCCCTAAAAATTCAATTGGTTTAATTAGTTTTGCTTTTCGTTTAAAGATAATAAAGAGTGATTTAAAAATTGATTTTAAAACTTGTGGTGGTGATTCTACATAAGAAAATAACTAGTGCAGCTTTATATACAGAATACAGAATTGCGATTTTGAACAATCCTGTATATTCTACAGCAGAGTTTTATTATCTCTTTCAGCATTTCAGATAAAGCCAAGAAATATTTAGTACATATTGTATTTGGAACTTCTTTTCTTAAAATCACTTTATAGTGATTTACATCCTTAAATATCACTATCTTATTTTAAAACACCCTGACTAGACAGTTTTCTGCATACAGACCAACTTTATAAACCGTGACAGACGCAGAATTTTGTCAGTTATTTCCTCTCAGTTCATAACTTCTAGTAAAATGCTCTAAAAGGGTTGAACGTAAGTCGTTGTGAGCGTCAGCTGCGTCTTAAATGGTGGAATTGTACAGGGTGCTCCAAAATAAAGATCCATATTAACCTTGTGTTTTTTAAATGAAACATCCTGTATATTAGTTTATTTTTTGAATTTAGCAATAATAAAGTAAATGTTATCAGCGATACCTATACCAAAAATGTAAGGTTTTAAGATATTTAGGATTTTTAAGATATTTAGGATTTTCTAAAATCTTGACAAAAACAAAGTTTTAATACTCGTTTTAATATATCCTCCCTTACTTACGCTTGACTTTATATAATATGTTAGATTGCTGGAATATTAGGTGTACAATCGCCTACATTTTATTTTTACCAGAAATTATACAGCGTGCTCAAAAACTAATATTAAATATTATAATAATTTTTGGACACCATTAATAATTTCTAGTAAAAAAAAATTAGGTGTTGGTATTAGTGTTGGACGATATATCAATAACCGCGATATTTCACCAGTGAATGGAAAATCACTGGCGACCTATAAATTATTATTTAAAAATATTATGTAAAGGAAAACAGTTATTTAAGCTGATATGATACTTATATTGTTTAGACGTGGAGGGTGGCGAGCACCGCCAAGCCATGTGAAAGACTGTTTTCCAAAGCCGGGTTAATATTAACTAACCGTAGAAATAAATTAAGTGCAAACAAAGCTGTAAAACTAATCTTTCTTAATGGTATATTCAAGTCACTGCAGTGATTGAAATCACTGTTTAAAATAACGGTGATTTAGAAATCTCTGTCGCCGTTTTACCGGTTACCGAAAAGTCACCGTACTTTCCAACACGAGTTGGTATAGTTAATATTCTAGCAATCCAACATAATGTAAAATGTCAAGCGTAAGTAAGGTAGGATATATTAAAATTTTATTTTTGTCAAGAATTTTTAAAAAATCCTTAAATATCTTAAGAACCTGACATTTTTTGTATAGGTATCGCTGATAAAATTCAATTTATTTTTATTGCTTTAATCCAAAAATGAATTATAATACAGGGTGTTTCTTCAAAAAAAAAACACAACTTTAATATAAATCTGTATACTTCTACTATCGTCGCCGCAGCTGACCTTCACAACAATCCATGTACAATCTTTTGAAGCATTTTACGAAAGAAAATTGGTCAGAAAAATCTGTCGCTGGCTTACTGGTACCATTAATTAAAATGGGTAATACTGTCTTACCTAAACGAAATTTTATTTGGAAGTAATTTGGCTGGAACGGCTGCTAAGGCATTCTTTGTGGGGGCCGAGAACGACGCTCTTGATGACGTCGATGATGACGTCGTTGTTACACTTTGTGAAGTTACCGGCGTCGGTGAAGTTGGTTGGCTACTGACGGGTGTAATACCTTAAAAAATTGTAGAACCAATATCAGATAAAGTATTTGCCATTTATTGTCTCTTATTATTTTATTCTTAGGTAATGGTGATTAGATATAGTACAAATATTACCCCATTGGCACCGCCAAGGCTACTGCTATGAAAAGTAAAGCTTTAAAATTTTATGACAAAAAAATGGGTAAAATAAATGGAAGAATAGGTTTTTAGGAGGTGGAAATCAAATATTAGGTGCCAATTTAGCAGAAAAATCAAAAAATGAGTGCAAAAGAACGGGGAATATGGTAAATTTAGGTTAGTTTCCTATTCAAGTTAGATGCTAAATATCTCGAGAATGAAACGTGTCTGAAAAAAAGTTTTTCTGATTTGTAATCAGTGCCCTAAAAATCCCCGTCTACCGAATTTAATTGTAAACATTTATAAGTAGAAAACCACCCCGTCCGGCGGTATCATCTATATCATACGTATATGCCAAAATGTTAAATGAATTAGTTATTACCGGCGGTTTTGACTTATTTGATCGGTAGTTGCCGCCATCCGAAGGTTTTGTTTATAAAACTATTAAAAAACGCCAAATAGTATTAAAGTTAATCTAACTTTAATAATTATTTGTTTTATTGTTTAATATAATGTTCATTATTGGTCAACAAATAAAACTGGAAGACACGTTTGATAATTACGAAGATCTTGCCGAAGCTCTTTATAAGTTTAAAAGAAAAATGTACATCTTTTAGGAAAAGACGGTTTTTATATACATAAATATAAAAAAAACCCGGACGGCGGTTTTCTTCCTCTAATTAAGCAAAACCGCCCACGGTCTTTTAACCAGTGCCTTAATTTTAAGCTATAATGATCAAAAAATTATACTAACTTATTATACTACTTAATAATGGCTTAAGCCCTCCGACCCCTGTCTTGGCAGCCTTTGCCGCTTTATCTTCCTTTGCTTTAAGCATAAGTATTCTTTGTAAAAGCGGCAATCCAGCTCCGATTGGTTCTTCGCTTAATGAGGTTTCTTCCATAATCGGAGGGGTGATCGCAGCGCTGAAGATTGAGGCGAAAGAAGTGGCGAAGTTTGGCCACCTTTTGCCCTTTCTTCTTTTTCTTGTTTTTCTTTTAAGAGCCTAAAGAAAATAGTAAAAAAATCCCAAAAATAGATATTAATTAAATACGAGTTCGGTAAAAATAAAAAAATTAAAATACGAAGTTAATTTTATTAGGATCATCAGGGTGTCCGCTAATTAATGGTACACAAAAAAGCCACAGATTCTTTATGCCAAAATATGAAGGTTACACCACACATACCTATATCCAAAAGTTGATAATAAGGAAGATACAGGGTGTCAAAGTAAAAACACATTTTTAATTTATTTTGATAACTTTTGATAAGTTTGTAATATTTGAATAAAACTTGGTATCTAGGGATTTTTAACATGAGCTTTTAGATCTAATATTATTTTTATGTGTATCCAAAGGCGGCTGACTACACTATTTAAATTTTTCTAAAACGTCCTAACTTTTTTGTGCTTCATTCTATGTACCATCTAAGTTTACCAGTAAAATCCCCAATAGTTTTTACACAAATAAAAAGGTATACTTTGTTAGAATGGCTTTGAGGAGCTGTTTTTAGAATATTTGAATTTAAGTGGTTTAGTGCAACAAAAAAATGCCTTTAAAAGCAGCGAATATTAGTGATAACTGCAACTGCCTCATAATAAACGAATAATTTAAGATAATCTTTCATAAACTTTTTGACTGCACTAAAACACTTACACACAAACAACTTAATGCAAATATCCTAAAAACAGTTGCTCAGAGTCATGCTTAAAAAGTATACTTTTTTTTGTGTAGAAAGCATAGGGAAGTATACTGGTTTACTTAGATGGTACATTCAGACTAGCACAAAAAGTTGGGACGTCCTAAAGAAAGTTAAATAGTGTAGCTATCTTTCACTAGCACATAAAAATTAATATTAGATCTGAATAGCTTATGTCAAAAAACCCCTAGATACAGAGTTTACTTATATATTCAAAACATATCAAAAAATCATTATAAACTTTTGGATATTAGGTATGTTTGGTTAAATCCTAATATTTTAACATAGGGAATCTGTAGTTTTTTTGTGTACCATTAATTACAGGACACCCTGTATTAGTAGTGAAATTACTGACCAACTCGCCAGTGTGCACAAATCCTGTTTTAGAGACTCAAACTTTTCTGCAGCATAACACTTTAGCACAGCAAGCACTAGGAGCACTAAGTATTTTTTCCTGAAAGGAATAATATTCGGCATGATCCATACGATGTGTAATTAAAGACAGCATGCTTTATAATAAAATAATACTTATTTAAAAACAACAGTTTAAAAGGTATTTACCTTAGCCTATGTAGCAATGGTAATCCTGCCCCTAATGGTGATACTCCCTGTGTGTGGCTTCTCATGATCTGGAGCAACACTATCTTTTCTTTCTTTTCTGTCCGATTCGCTGTTATCTTGACTTAAATCATGTGACTTTACCCTAATGAATAAACACATATGTTTACCAAGCAAACAAGTACACAATAAACAAAAATGTATTATTTAACAAGCTAAAATTTATAAGCTACTAGTAAGACTAGTTTGTTTAAGCGTAAATATAATGTGTTGTAGTGGAAGGAAATAAAGGTTCACTGTAGATATAAAACAACCGAACTAAAAATTAGAAAATAATTTTTCATTAAAAAAAAATATTGTCATTTCATAGTAAAAAGCGTGGGGTGCATTTTACTATTTTTCATAACTTTTCCATCATAGATATTTGCAAATATAATAATTATAACATTTAATATATTTATCACCCCACGCTTTTTACTATGAAATGACAATATTTTTTTAATGAAAAATTATTTTCTAATTTTTAGTTCGGTTGCATATAAAAGCGTGTTTTTAGTTTTTAAACTATTAATTATTTTTCATTTTTAGTTTCTGCTACTCTGGTGCAACTAACCCTATATTTTTATTGTTCATAAAAATTGAACACCAATGGTGCAACTAACCAAATTGTGTAAAAACTAAAAAATTTCTTCTTCATTTAATAGCAAAGTTTGAAATGTTGCCAACAGATGGCATCCTAGGTGTTGTTTTTATAATATAATGGAATTTTTTTCCTGGCGATTCAAAAGAGATAACGGGATACTGTTTTTAAATTGTTGCATCTTCATCGGTCCTTGACACGTGTGCAAAGTTTCAAAGAAATCGAATAGCTGGAAGTTGGTTAAAATTAGGCTCAAAGATTCCGTTACATAGATAGACAGAAAGTAATTGTTTTATCGTTATTGTAAACTCATTATTTCAATTAAATTACTTTGAAAGTATTTCCACAACAACCTTGCAATACATTTTTGTTTAAATAGTAGACACTTTCCTACACTTCGTAGGTCTAAAAATTTATGAAACCTAAATATGGGCAAGCGGAAGAAAAAAATAGGCACTTTAAACATTTCTATTTAAAACTTTATTTCTCGTGTCGGGCATTCAATGTAAAAACATTTTTTTTAAATTTAATTTCTTAACGTCAAATTTTGATATAAAATTGAATTCATTCCAGCATTAACATATTTAATTTTGTTCTATTTTGAAAAATAAAAGTCCTTTACTTTGGGTTACTTTTACTCTACACATAATTACAAAAAGATGCCAAATTAACGACATCAATTAGCCAACCCAGTTTGTTAAATAAAAAAAAAAAGTAAAAGCGGCTATTTTTAGGTCATCTTACATTAATTGTCTAAAACTCTATTGTTAAATGAAAGAAGGTCATTATCGCTCTTACCTCGACATCCTTTTTAAAGTGCCCTTGGAAGTGCTGTTCCCGTTATTAGGACCTGGAATATGCGGCTGAAGTGGTTGCAATTCTAAACTTTCGTGGGAACGGCGATGGTGAGTCCGGGATTTTCTTAGAGCGTTTTTCAGGCCCTTATAGATATTAAAAAGATAAAAATTAAATCCCTAGTTATTTGTAAATTTAAATTTTAAAAGTGTTAGAAATAATTTTAAGCTTAAATAGCAAGATTTTAGTAAAATAACTTAATAATACTTTTTACTTAACCTTAAGCAGGCACGCGGGGGTCAAATAAACCTTCAGATTTGTTAATTTTGTAGTTAAATAGAGATTTTTAAAATTATAAAAAAATCTCTAGGTACCTTTCTAAAACCTTATTAGGTATATGTTAATAGCAAAAAAACACAAAAAACAACATCATTCATTTAAAAGTTACACGATTCTGCGCGTCGGGGTCAATTTTACCCCCACGTGCCTCCTAACGTTACAGTTTTGAGCAATATGTATGTATATGGAGTTGCGGGAAGTTCAGTGAGTCGGAACAGATGTATTATATATCCCAGACAAGAAGACATCAAATTATTAATAAATTTTTGCGTGAAGAATAAACACCCAATGTGCAAACATCATTTAAAAACAATTTGTAAGAAGCGTCTAGCTCCAAGAGAATAAGATGAAACATATTTAAAATAAACTCCATTTGGTGTTATAAATATTTAAAATATTATTTCTCAAAGGAAAATTACGGTTTTTGGTGCCACTTTCGTATGCGGTCTACCTGCGTTTCGGGATCTTCAAAGGTATCAACCTATTATTTGGCTAATATCACTTTACTATTTACATAATAATTCTAATAAATATTATTACTTAAGAGTACCACATTTGTAAGAATTAGTACCTAAGCAGGGACCTGATTCTAATAGAATATTAATGACCCAATTATGGTGATATGGCATATAAATACAAAAGGCAAATTTTACAGTTAATCATCAAAAAAATTATGTAGACCCGGCTACAGGAGCCCAGTTTTTTGTCTTTCTACACCTACAGACTGTCGCAAAAGTATGAAAACGTTTAAATACACTCCTGCATAAAAGAAAACCAGTCAAACAAAATTTTGTTCAAGTTCAATCTTAAATAATTTTTGGTTTTTTGACCGATTTCAATTATCTTTTAGTTTAATTGTAGCATTTTCCATTAACAATATTATTCAATATAACCACAAAACAGTTTTATAAGATTAGTTGTTATACAGGGAGAACCAAATGTTCCATTTTGACCTACTACCGGTTGAATAATTTAACGTCACAATTTTTTGTCAGTGTAATGTATTTTAAAGACCCATCTTTTCTTAACATTTTTATTTATATCAATAAAATTTGCATAGGTATGGGTGTATTATTTAATATCAATAGCAACGGAGTTTTGACAACATTTTTACAACAATTAATTAGGCCTTACAATTTTATTTAGTAAAAACTTCTTAAAGTGAAACCATAGACCACTATAGCGGTAGCTAGTTATTTTGTAAATTTATATGTAAAGTAAAACCTTAAAGTTATTAAAATGTGCTTAAACTGTAATTAGCTTTTTTAATTTTTATTAATTAGCAACATTAGCATTAATAACCCCGCGCCGCCCCTATGAACAAATATGACGTTTTTAAAATCAGCTGACAAGTAGACGGCCTGATCATTAATTTGACAGCATATCTTCATTCCAACTCTCTTGTTACAATGTTACCGGAATAATTTTTTTCAGAAAGTGTAAAATTTTTATTTTTACTTATTTTTCTGTTATATTACTTTTCTAAGTAAATAAATGGTTTCTCAGCAAAAAACTGTTAATATATAACAGATGCATTTTTTAAAACTAATGTTTAAATACTGGCCTAAATTAAATATTTTACTTTAAGTCCTGCAAGAACGTTCACAAAATTTGGCAAACACGAGGTTCCAATGTTGCAGACACAGGCCCTTATGGGACTTCATAAGCATGCAAATTCTATTTAGTTCTGAACTCGCTGGAAATTCGTGTATAGGGTGACAAAACTTATAACTTAAAAACTTCCCTAAAATAGTTTGTTTTGTCTATACGTTATAAAAATATTTAAATAGTTAACCTAATGTTAACTTTTTTAACTTACAGGAAGTTTCAGCAAAATAGAGTCGTAGTATGTCATTTTTTTAACAGTCGTTATTAACTAATCTATTTGGCAAGATTTATTTTTGTATATTTGCCTTTTTTACATGTAAAGAAAGTGTCTATCTGCTATTTTTCGTTTCTTACCTTCGCTTCATTTTTAATCTTATCCACCAAACCTCTCTCGTGCCCATGATGATGGTCTCCCTTGTGTGGATGAGAAAGATGTTTAGCGCTAGCTTTAACCTGCAAAAGCTGCAGATGTGAACATCATGTCGGTTAATTAAAAATCACTACGAAGCAACGCACATAAAATTGAAAAATAGAAACAAAAAAAATAAAAAAATAGCGACAGCAAAGATAAGAGGAAAAAAATGTTTGGTAATTAAATATATATTTTTGTAATAATAATTAATACTACTTTCGTGAACTCTCATTGTCTTTATTTTTAACTTATACACGACGTTTTAAATGATAACTATTTTTAACCGTTTTCAACTGATAACTAAAACTCCTCTTAAGAAACTACGACTTACAAACTTTTAACTTTTAATTTTTTTTTAAATTTCAGTACGATCATTTTTAAGTGAAATGGATCCACTTGAAAAACCTAAAAAATTTGGAGTTTTCATTTTGTATTCTTAAATTTTTTCTGCTAGTGTATATGGGGACAAAAAATAGTATTTAATTAAATCAAGCTCTGGCACGCATAGAATTTGCTTTTTTAATGAAAAACACTGTTTACGGCTTGACATTTTGCTCTCCAAATTGAATTTAGGAATTATTTTTATTTTTGATTTGCAAACTGGCCATGTGTCAACTTAGAATATGTTTAATGTTAGTTCGCAGTATTAAACCTTTAATGTTATAATTAAAATAATATTTTATTCATTTGCCCAAAATGTAGCGTAGTTAAAGTACCATGAAGTAACAGGTCATTCTATTCTTATTTATTTCTTCATGATATAGAGTCTAAGAATGAAATTAAAAGCAACATTTACCTACTCATCTGCTTTATATTTGATCAAAATAAAACAAATGTAATTGCATATTTATTGATTTAAAAAACAAAATGTTGACAAGACAAAAAAAGGCTACAATTTTTTGATACGCCCGGTCACATTTTAAAAACATATAGGTACTTCTGTCATGCGTAGAATTCTCGCCAGTAATAAAAATGCCACGGCGTCATCACTTCTGTCTCACTTTTAATTATTCTCCTTTTGTTGCTCGCACACGATGTAAACGACGCGTTTAGACAGCGATAGTTGATTGCCGTCCCTACTTTGATGACGCTTGTGGCATTTTTACCATTGAATAGATCTTTACATTATGAAATTGTGACGGAATTGTGATGGAATTTTGTTGCCGAATTATAGTATATATGTAAATGTACTCTTATGTACTTGGAATGTCAATGTCTATTTAAATTAGTCAAAATAATTCACAAATCATTTTAAAAGAAGTAAAATTAAGGTCGTTTTCAACCTAAGCGGAAGTAATAGCAAACAAATAAATTCAATAAAATATGCACATTTTGTGATACACCTCAGTATGAAGTTTGATAACCCAAAATTTGGGGTGAATTTTCTGTAAAACTGCTGAACCGATTTTAAAAAACGAAAGATCATTCCAGAGAAAAATTAATGTGTATTACTTGAACCCCTTTTCAATTTAACATTTTTAACTTTTGTGTACGTGGGGGAGGGAACATCCCTAAATAAGTACATTTTGAGACTAAAAATAAAAATTGATGTGTTTTGAGAGAGATTTTCTGTTACCTGTACAAATAATAAAATTTTAGGAGGTGGCTTGTTTTAATAATATGATTATTAAAAAATTAAAAGTGATACTATACAGGGTAAAGCTCACTTTTAATTTGGTTTTTGTTTTATATTCTTAAATCAATATTTTTTTGTCGTAAATTTTAAATTTTACCTCCATCAGTCTTTTTCTTCCCAGGGCTTGCAATATCTCTTGAGCTTCTGGATAGTCTTTCATGGCATTTAAAACATCTTCTCTTGATAAAGAAAAAAGCTCAGAGTATCCGACAGACCGCACATCTGCTGTTCGCCTGCAAAAATAAATCGGTAAAAATATTTTATTTATTAAAAAAAAACAGTAAAATATTTGATGGAGCAAGACCATGCGTCCTGTATCCTTTAAAATACTTTTTATATCAAAAACCCAAAAGGTATTTTTTTCAATTATCGTATAATAGCCATATAAAAATTGAAAAGAATGATTTTAATTTTTATGCAAAAACCGCCTAGAAGTTATTAGGTTTTGCTCACTTATAAGAAGAAAACCGTCGTCAGTCGGTTTTTTATATCTACGTATATGAAACCCATGGAAAATTATAATTAATTTGTTATTACCGGCAGTTTTTACTGATTTTATACTTCACTTTTAAAAACTATTAAAAACCGCTGAAAAATAGTTAAAATTACTCTAATCTTAATAATTATTTATTTTGCGTGCCGTAAGCGTTTATTCTTTTGTGGTTTTATTGTTTAATATTGTAGTTTAGTTAATAGCAGCCTTTGAAAAACAAAGAGTAGTATAGTGGTATGGAAACAGGCAAATAAAACCACTATTGTATTTATCCTAACGTTTCGTGGCTTGATTGCCACTTTATCAAGGACCTATAATTGAAAAAGACACATTACAAAACTATTTCGTTACATGGACCTAATAATTTACAAATTTACAACACTACATGCATACTTTAATTGGTAATACTTTAGTTTTAGTCCTATAAAACGATCAGTTTTTTTCCTTGCCGCTAAAATACTTCTGGCTTTTCTTTTCCTAAAAGATGTACCTACATATTTTTAACTTATAAAGAGCTTCGACAAAATCTTTGTAGGTGTTAAACGTGTCCCACAGTTTCATTTTTGTTTGTTGATCAATTATAAAAATAATAAACAATAAAACAAAATATTATTAAAACTACGGTAATTTGATCTAATATTTGTCGGTTTTCAATAGTTTTTATGAGAAAAGCCGTTCTACGACAGCTTTTATCGATAGAATAAGTAAAACCGCCGATAATAATAAATTAATTATAATTTTAAATTTTATTAAAATATGTAAAATTGTAAAAGGGTATGACAAATCTAATTAAAAAAAAAACTTTCCACTCCGTATTTCAGAAGACATTACTTTTTAAATTTTATTTTATGTTTTCTTGTTAAAATTATCCAAAATACTTATTTTTGTTAAGCATGTGATTAAACTTAGTAACTTTATTTATTAGCAACAAATAAAACTATCGGCAACATTTTACGCAAATATTTTCCAAAATGGCCGACTCGTTTATCCTATTTGTGTTATATTTTGTGTTTTTTAAGTTTTTCTTTGGTATGCTGCGATTATGTGTTTTATTGACAATAGAAACATTTAGCTGTTAAAAAAAACACGGTTAATTGTGCTTAGGTACTTTAATAAAGACGATGTTTTCATCTTCACGAAATAAAAATCACTAAAAATAAACGCGTATGACTTACTTTTATTTCAGTCATTTAATCGGGAAGTTTTTAGACACCCTGTGTACTAAAAATATGTATGCTGTATACAGGGTGTTTCCTAATTGCGATAAGAAAATTTAAGGGTTGATTTCAGAGTCAATTTTATGAAAAAAGTTTTTAATAACAAAGAACCCTAAATTTTTTGTTTTAAAGTTACAGATTATTAAGCTTTTCAAAAACCTAAGAATTTTTAAAACACTTTTTCATTTACCAAAAAATTGTTAAGACTAGGTATAAACCGTGTTTAATTTAGTATTTGCTTTTGTTTGTTACATAATTGCTTACATACCTAATTAAAAGAAAATGCCTTGTTTGGTTCAGGATTATGCAATTTAGCGATATTTTTTTCTGAAAACTAAGTAAGTTACGTAAAAAAATACGAAACTTTAGTTCTTTTAGGTCTCTGGCGTACATTTTTTGTTAATAATATTAGCTAATATGCGTTCCACGCCGCCATGCTCTCACCAATTAAAATTAGTTTAGGGCTAAATAAACTACCTATTTTAACCAATAACAGAGTCAAATTTTATTAAAATCGGTTAGGGCATCTTTAAGATATTATTAAAAACCCGAATTTATTTTAAAATTTGACATCTATACTTGACCTTTTTTTCATAAAATTGGCTTAAGAATACACCCTCAAATTTTTATACCGCAATAAGGAAACACCCTATATATTAAGCGCCTTAAAGGTGGCGATCAAATAAAATTTATTAGTAGAAAATATGTTATTTCTTAAAACAGTTTATTTACCAAAACCTCAATTTGACCCAAACCCTTTTTACAACATCAGACAGATGAAGAAGTAGATTTTCGCAACATAAACTAAATTACAATCACATTGTTTGCCCACAGCAACGTAGCAGTTTTTTCCTTTAATTATGCCACGAACTGGCGTTTCATTACGTTTACTTCCTGCTCACTTTGATTAGATATCCTGCTGTAATTAAATTTCTTTATTTACTCCAGTGTCTATTGTGACCACTATTAGGGATTATGTAAGAAGTGACTTTACCTTTTCAGAAACTTATTGATGTTTGTGTAGTATTTTTAATTCGTAGTTAATTGCAGGAATTTATAAACAGAGTGTTTTTATTTTTTTATCAGCTGTACAGATAATTATATAGCGGATATTAAATTACCATTGGCTATAAGGTAGACTGGAAGGTCAAGGTAATACCATACTTAAATTAAAAGAAAAAGAAAAAATAATAATTTTTAAATAATTTATTTATTTATTAATTATGCCACAAATTGGGGTCTCCTTATGTTTACTTCCTGCTTACTTTGATTAGATATCCTGCTGTAATTTTTTTAAATTTACTCCAGTGTCTATTGTGACCACTATTAAGGATTATGTAAGAAGTGACTTTACCTTTTCAGAAACTTATTGATGTTTGTGTAGTATTTTTAATTCGTAGTTAATTGCAGGAATTTATAAACAGAGTGTTTTTATTTTTTTATCAGCTGTACAGATAATTATATAGCGGATATTAAATTACCATTGGCTATAAGGTAGACTGGAAGGTCAAGGTAATACCATACTTAAATTAAAAAAAAAAGAAAAAAATAATAATTTTTAAATAATTTATTTATTTATTAATTATGCCACAAATTGGGGTCTCCTTATGTTTACTTCCTGCTTACTTTGATTAGATATCCTGCTGTAATTTTTTTAAATTTACTCCAGTGTCTATTGTGACCACTATTAAGGATTATGTAATAAGTGACTTTACCTTTTCAAAAACTTATTGATGTTTGTGTAGTATTTTTAATTCGTAGTTAATTGCAGGAATTTATAAACAGAGTGTTTTTATTTCTTTATCAGCTGTACAGATAATTATATAGCGGATATTAAATTACCATTGGCTATAAAGTAGACTGGAAGGTCAAGGTAATACCATACTTAAATTAAAAGAAAAAGAAAAAAATAATAATTTTTAAATAATTTATTTATTTATTAATTATGCCACAAATTGGGGTCTCCTTATGTTTACTTCCTGCTTACTTTGATTAGATATCCTACTGTAATTTTTTTAAATTTACTCCAGTGTCTATTGTGACCACTATTAAGGATTATGTAATAAGTGACTTTACCTTTTCAAAAACTTATTGATGTTTGTGTAGTATTTTTAATTCGTAGTTAATTGCAGGAATTTATAAACAGAGTGTTTTTATTTTTTTATCAGCTGTACAGATAATTATATAGCGGATATTAAATTACCATTGGCTATAAGGTAGACTGGAAGGTCAAGGTAATACCATACTTAAATTAAAAGAAAAAGAAAAAAATAATAATTTTTAAATAATTTATTTATTTATTAATTATGCCACAAATTGGGGTTTCCTTATGTTTACTTCCTGCTTACTTTGATTAGATATCCTGCTGTAATTTTTTTTAAATTTACTCCAGTGTCTATTGTGACCACTATTAAGGATTATGTAAGAAGTGACTTTACCTTTTCAGAAACTTATTGATGTTTGTGTAGTATTTTTAATTCGTAGTTAATTGCAGGAATTTATAAACAGAGTGCTTTTATTTTTTATCAGCCTGTACAGATAATTATATAGCGGATATTAAATTACCATTGGCTATAAGGTAAACTGGAAGGTCAAGGTAATACTATACTTAAATTTAAAAAAAAGATAATTTTCAAACAGTTTATTAATTTATTAATTATGCCACGAACTAGGGTTTCCTTATGTTTACTTCCTGCTTACTTTGATTAAATATCCTGCTGTAATTAAATTTCTTTTATTTACTCCAGATTACTATTAGGGATTATGAATAAGTGATTTAACCTTTCCAGAAACCTATTGATGTTTGTGTTGTATTTCTTGTGCTTCTATATTTTTATTAGCCCTAAAGATAATTATGCAGCGGATATAAAATTACCATTGGCTATAAGGAGAAGAGGTAGGACATAGTAACGCAACGAGATTCTCGTCGCGTTACTATGTTCGCATGCATTTGATTATACGCGTTTGATTTAGGAGCGATGTCGCGTTGTTTACTCGTCGCTCCACTATATTTTTAGCCTTAGGCTGGTAACATTTAAAGTGTTAAATAATTCTAAGAAAATTAGGGGCATATTCTACATTATAAAATATAATGAAAAGTTCCCATAAACATAGATCCGTAAATCTATTTTATTTCAGATAGGGGTGTTAAAATTTCCTAAAAGAAATTGGGTTTCCAGTATTATTCCTAATACATATGACCTTATCCAATTTTAATAAGATTTAGCAATTTTATTTTTTGCAGTAAGAAGGTAACTAAGACTTAACTTGATTAAATTTATTCAGTCCAGTAGCGTCCCAAGCGGTACTTAAACGATTATTTCTGACAAAAAATACGCAATGCATCTATTAATAATAATAATATCAATAATAATAATATACCTATTACAAAATTATTTGTATCCTCTAAAAGATACTTCAATTCTTTTTAGGAACGTCATATTTAAATGTACTGTGTTTTCACTGTTAACGAGGGTATTAAAAATGTGTAAATACGCAGACTGGCCATAGAAAATCTCATGTATAATTTGAATTCCCATGGCCAGTCTGGCAATGCACCATTCGTTATGTGAAAAATTAAGTTGTAAAAAACAATATAATAAAGAATTTAAGTTTGAAAAAAAATGACCATTTATATTTACAATTTAAATATTTATAGTACTTTAGGTTTAATTAAAAGTGATTTTAAGAATATGATGCATAAAATATAAATTGTTATTCTTTTTTAATGGCCAAAAAAAAGTATTCTAAAGGAAAAATACAACATCTTACATTATCTTGTAGGGAGGTAACGCTGTCTATCGTCATAATTTCTAAACGCAACCTCCAATCGGCACGATATCTATCACATAATACATACAATAAAGCTACAATGCTAAATAAAATGATTTGCGCTTCGCGAAACTGCTTTTAATCTTTTAGTCGTCAAAAAACTTTTTGGGTGCAGGTTGATCTATTTTTTTTCTGTAAAAATTCAAATGTTACAACGATACATAAAAGTGTTAATTTGCATGCATCATTGATATACCTAAATTTAGGTAATTGATTGTATTTTATTATGCATAATTAAAATATTATGTTTTGTAAGGTTTTAAAAAAGACAATGTAATAAAAAAAAATGGTTATCGGGTAAGACCGCCCAGAAAAAATTGCTCTGCCCAAGGTGTCAACAATCCCTTTATTTGCCATTTAGCTAAGTAGATTTTTTTACATTTTGTTAATACTATCAATAGGGTCTTTATCTATATAAATTTTATAAAAAAATATGATAAAAATATTAAATTTTTCTACTTTTTAGTGTTTTATAAGGGTTTTACCTTTAAGACGTTTGCCCATAATTTTATTATTTAGAAGACTTTAAGTGTCCAGGACTTATTGGAGATATTAGATAACAAGTTATATGGTTTACCCTACTTAAAAGTGTTTTATTTTATAGTAAAACATATTTTAATTGGTAGGCACCACTGTCCATCCTATGGGGGCGGCGATTTTTAATCTATCGAGCATCTCCGCCCATTGGTAGTGTATTGAAAACGTAAAGTTTTTTTACTGAAAACCTTGCCTTATCCAAAATTAAGCATACCCTTATACAGGGTGTAATTTATTTAATGGCTAAAAATACACGGTATGATTCTTTAGCTTATCTTAGAAAGATAAGTTCATATAAACATATGTTCTAAACCTCTTAACTTTTGAGATACAAAGTGTTAAAATTAAAAAAAAAATCAATTTTTTAAAATATTCTAACTATTATTTACCCAATTTGGTTTTAATTTGGCAATATTGTTAACGACATTATGGAGGTAATTTATCACCAACTTAATTACATTTAATAATGTAATAAGTCCAGTGGCGGCGCGCGAGGTAACTGAAGGAATATTTCCAACAATAAAACGGTACGCCACTGACTGTGTAAATGTGTGTAAAATGTTTGTGCTTTCTTTAGATTAAGCAAATTTAGATAAAGCAAATACTGCTTTTATGTCTCTTAATTTTATTTTTGTATCTTGTTTAGTTAGTTTAGTAGAGAAAAAAAATTATTTAATTTCATATTTTTAGACCATAAAAGAAGCATTGAAGGATCTTTTTCTTTAAAATTAGGTTTTATAATTTTAAATTAGCAATTATGTTACAGAAATGATATATACTTATTTAAATAGGGTTTAAATGCAGTATACAGTTAAGTTTTTTAAAATTGTTTGGTTTTTTAAAAATTTTAACACCCTGTATCTCAAAAGTTAAGACGTTTAGGACATATATTTATATGAACTTTTTTCCTAAAAGGACTAAGAAATCATACATTGTATTTTTAGCCATCAGTTTTATTACACCCTGTATAAACAATAGATTTAAGCAATCAACGCCGTTTTTAATGCAAACGTATATTATGTTACTGATACATTACAATATTCAAATTTGCATAGGTAGGCGGGGCATCCCGGATAATTTCTATACTTACTTATTAAGTCCGTCCAAGTTAAGAATTCCAATTTCCCCAAAAAATCCCCGGCTTTCATGGTCGTTAGAACCTTTCCAGCCTCACTGATAACTTCTAAAATTCCATCGGCTATGATAAACATTTCTCTGGCTACTTCACCTTTTCTACAAATTGAATCACCTGGAGTAAAAATATAGGCTTTCATTTTTAAAACTAAATCTCTAAGGAACTCTGGTTGGCACTCTTGGAATATTGTGACCTAGAAAAAATATGTATGTATACCAGGTGTCAACGAATTTTTTAGACAAGCCATAACTTCTAGAGAATTAGACATATTAAAAACCATACTTAGTATAGGTATATCGGGTGATGCATCGCCGGGGGACATAGGATATCCCATGTAATTTTTAATGGGGTCAATTATTGGCTCCCCTAATTATTTTAGAGAAAAATTCTACTGAAGTTTATTGAAGAGCATGCAAATCTACGTCCATGGTAAAAAATTTAGATTTTTCAGTTAACCCGTTTGCTAGTTAGATGCTAATATATTTTTTAAAATTGTTACACTATTATCGCCTTATATTTATGAACAAAAATAAAAATACCAGTTAGCGTGACATAACGTTGCCATTTTGAAATTTAGTGCTTTATTATTATCAAAAAGTCGTACAGTGAAAAGTTTAAAGTTGTATTTATACAAACAAATTAAGTTAAGTTAAACTAAACTAATAATGATAATAATAAAGCTCTAAATTTCAAAATAACAACGTAATGTCACGCTAACTGGTATTTTTATTGTTGTTCATAAATTTGAGACGATAATAATGTAACAATTTTTAAAAATATATTATCTAACTAGCAAACGGGTTAACCGAAAAATCTAAAGTTTTACCATGGACGTAGATTTGCATGCTGTTCAATAAACTACAATAGATTTTTCTCTAAAATAATTAGAGGAGCCAATAATGACCCCTTAAAAATTTCATGGGATTTCCTATGTCCCGCCCGGCGATGCATCACCAGTATAATATAAAAGTGAAGAGTTTTCGCATATTTTTTTACTTTGCAGTCATTTCCGGTTTAATCGAAAGTTATTTTTTTTTATATAAGTTTAATATTTGTAACATGTGAAACTGATTGTCTATTTTACTACACTATGTGTTCCTTTTGTTACCAAATCTCTTGTGCAAATCTTGACAAGTAAGTAAAAATCTAGGATTTACCTTTTGTCTCAATAAAATAGTTAACTTTTAATTTTTAATAATTTTAATTCTAATTTTACATTCATTTAAAGGTTTTGCAATTTTAAAGTACAACGATTCCTTAGAACATTAGTTTACCTGGGGTGGTTTGCTTTAAAATTGTCCAAACTTAACTTTTGATAAAACACCTAAGATTGAATAATTTATAAATAATATAAAAAAATCGAAAAATATTTAAATTATAAGTCATTACAAAAAAATTTTGCTTACTTTCAGGAGGCACTGATGATGGCCTTAGGCCGAAAGCGCTTTGCCACGCTATTTAATCAAATTTTGCACGAAATACAAACTTTGTTTTACTTCATATTTATCCACGTGCATACAGCCACTCCTATATCATTTAATCGAAAGTGGCTTCAATTTTGAATTTTTATATAGAACACCCTGTATAATTTATTTGTTTTGTATTTTTAGGCCTAGGTAATTTTTTAAAAGCTATTTTTATTTGTTGCATCTAGATGGTCACGATTGGGCTCAAATTAATTTAAAGACCCCAGATAATGTTAGAAAAATACAATTGCAAAGTTTTAGTTACAAGCATAATAATATGAATAAAACAATTTGGAAAATTTAAGACAATCACTTTTCAAAAAAGGATTTTTACCAAATCAAATGATAACAATTTTTTTGCGATCGGATAAAAATAAGAACATAAATAGACGATCATGGCCACCTGGATGCAATATTAAACATGGCTCCTTAAAAGAAGTAAACTCCCATTTTAAATTTTTAGGAGTCCAATAATGTTAAAATATACAGGGTGTTCCATTTAAAAGTTCCAAATTTGAGCCATTTCCGGTTAAACCGGAAGTAACCAAAAAGGTTAGAAATATGAAGAACTCTCCTCTTCTCGTACCTTTTACCTTTACTTAGTTTAATTTTAATATTATTAGGAGTTATGACTTGTCTAATAGATTCGTTGACACGCGGTATAGTGGGTTAGTAAAAAGTACTGCAACGTTTAAATATCTTGAAAACCACTAAAGCTACATTTACTAAATTTGGTATCTGGAAGGTACCGGACATAAAGCTTAAATAAAATATAAACAGATTTCCCAATTTTATGCTATACATATCTTTTGTTTTTTTTTTAAGGAATGCCCTATTTATTTTTACTTTAATAAATTGCGCAGGTCAAATTTAATATGTTAACAAAATTTTAAAATTTTATTTTTACTACCTGCTAAGATATAACACTATCTAAAATCATTTAAGCTGCACATTTCGATATTTGAAAGTTTCTGGGCAAGTAGAATGGAAGAGTGATATTGTCATTGTTGTCAGAGTTTTTAGTGCTTGCGCTACACAAAATATTTATGGTATTTAAATGAAATACCCCATTTATTTTAGCTGTAATAAAAGCAGCCAGTTTAAGTGAAATTTCAATTTTTTAATAATTTAATCTTTACAAGTTATCGAGGTATTACAACACCGCAATTTTATTAAAATTTGACAACAATGCTAATATCACTGATCAATTGGACATGCCAAAAACCCCCATATACCAAATTTTATAAATATAGCTCAAGGGGTTTTAAAGATATTAGTTTGCTGAAAGTGTAGTGTATTATATCTTGGAAAACAATAGAGACAAAATTATGAAAATTTAAAAACTTACTTAATTTGATCCATAAAATTTACTACAATAAAAGTAGAGGGGGTATCCTATTTAAAAAAAATTCTTGTAGCACAAAACAAGAAAATCTGGCAACAGTGTCCATATCACTATTTAGTTCCACACTTCCAAAACACCCTAGATACCAAATTTGGTAAATGTAGGTTTAGCGGTTCCAAAGATATTTAGGAGTTGCGGTACTTTTTACTAACCCAGTATATGTATTATAAAATATAAACAAAATTGTTTATGAAAATAAAAAAATAATACTTTTTACAGTTTTTCTTAAAAATATTTTTTTTAAACTTACCTTTTAAGGACGCTTAAATTGACATGAAGAGCTAACTCGGTTTTAAGTTTATCGGGCAGAAGACCTAAAGCTGTGTTGATGTCGCCACCGCCTTGTATCCTACCTCTAGACCACGAGTAGTCGTACCATCGAAGTACTCGGCGTTTCATACCTCCTGGTACCTGTAATTAAACAGAGTTTAAAGTAAAATTGAGTCAAATTTTCTTGCTAACCGTATTCGTCTCACTGGTTCAAACCGTATTCGAAAATGACAATATAAATATGAGAATCAAGAAAATGTATGTTTTCAAACCGTTTCGTCACAGCCCAATAAACTTTTAGGTTATAATTATGATTTTTACTTTTTAGGGTTAATATGTACTTTTGTTTACATCAGATGTAAACATTTTTCACTTGCCATGTACAGCCAAGTAAGAAATTTACGAAAAATGACCAAAACAAAGTTTTTAATGAGTACGATGCATATGCCCGCCCGACAAAGATAACTACATTGTTTTTAAACCATTGTCCGGGATGTATTCAAACCCGGTTAAATACGCGACGTACTTGACGTCACCGTTTAACAAGAAAATGTAATGTTTAATAACATTTTATAAGTAAATAAACATAACAATATAAAACCGATATCTTGTGTAAAGGTTTCACGCTCATGCAATTTGCGCAGATTGACTTGTGTATGCCAATTTGTGCAAGTAAATTAGTGCATGTAAACAAAAATCGTTAACTTGTGCAAGCCAAAAAGTTAGGCTTGTGTACAGTAAAACGGATGTAATAGTTCAGTCTAATTTGCACAAATGGCATGCAAAAATCAACATGCGCAAATTTCAGGAGCGTGAAAACCCACCTTGAGACCAAAAGATCTTTTTATTTAGGATTCGATATCTTAGTGAGAAGTAGTCGTATTGAACTTTTATAAAGAAAAGGCTAAAACTAAATGAACAAGTTATCTGATCGATAAAAAAACAAGTCTTTAGACCAATCAAAAAAAAATAAAAAAAAATCGATTTGCTATTCATTAATTGCGCAGTACCCTTGCCTAATGCTGTTTATGTAACCTTTAATTTTTTCCACAAGTGTATTTCTAACTATTATTATTATTATTGTTTTATAGTTTAGGTAAAGAAACTCTTAAATAAAGAGGTCAAGAATATCTTGGAAAAGCCAGAAATCCCCTGTGTTTGTGTTACAATTCTGGATCACGCTATTCAGTTTTATTTTAGGATTAACTGAATAAAATATAGCATAGTACTTTTAAAATATGTAATACCAGTAAGAATTTAAAGCTAAAAATACCCATTTTGCAGAAATATTTTTAAAACAAAAGCTTTAAATACTATATCATAAAGATAAATTATGCTCATCCCAAGAGAACCCACAGTTATTTTTAAAAAGAAAAGTTATTGTTATTGTACAAATAGCAGATATTCTCTTTTGTTTTCTCGAAATAAATTTCTTTTAAAATAGGTCAAAGGAAGATATAAATCATTATTGAGTAGGTATGTAGTCTCTTTAAAAGGTAAACATTTATCAGTTCAAGAAACAAAAGAACATTTTATATGTATGTCTGTTTTTAAAAACTATTTTGAAGTTATTGTGTTTACCTACAGTTGACAAAAGATATTACAGGATATCAGATACACAGGATGTTCTTTAATGAGAGTCAAAAAATCTTGAGACATACTTCTAAGCCAATTTTATAAAAAAGTTTTTATGAACAATAAACATCCATTTTTTTAAAAACGTATTTTGCCCCAAATTTATTTAATTTTTCATATTTACTCCATTGACTTCTGTGCAATCAGGTGAATAAAAATACAGCTTTTCTATCTTTAAATATTTTTTTGTAGCTTGCTTAGTTTTCGCGAAATAATAAAATTTCTTTATATTGCATATTATTAAAACACAAAATTAACCTAAGCAAACATTTTTTAAAATTATTTTCTTAAATTATTGATTTTAAATTAGACAGCAACAATAACAAATATTAAATTAAAGATACTACCATCTAAACCAACTAATTTTACAAAATTACGTATTTTAAATGTTTTTTTAATGTTTTTACGTGGTCCGGAGATACACAATTGGTGGATTTTTTCTCGAAAACTAAGATATATACGAGAAAAATTAGGTCAATAGGCAATAGTATAATTTGCTTTAAAAAATATAAATACCAATAAAATATTAAAAATTGCGTAAGCCAATAGCTAACAATGTTTTCTAAGAATTATTCGTTTAGATGCTGCCTAGGACGCCACTGGACTTTAATTTTATTCACGTTAGGGCTAGATTAGCTCCTTAAATCAAATAAGGAATTTTTAAAATATTGATAAAAAAATCTGTATGTCTGCAAAGTTGGTTTACTGACGATAGTTGAACGTGACAACGGCATAGCGGACCGCTGCTATTTATTTTAATGATAAAAGCATGAATATTCGATAATATATTACTGAACATATATTTAATATCGAAAGAATCATTACTATTATCGCCGCAATTATCGTTGCTACAAACAATTAACACCAAATTTAGTTTTCACTGCCCGCTCACTCAAGTAGAAGAGAAACAGATGTCGAACGCTCCTGAACATGGATATTGTGCCTCTCTGTAGCTCGTTCCGCGCTCTTACTTGCTTTTCAAGCCCTAAATAGAACGCGCGAGGTAACGCCGCATGAGTCATGTTTTTGGTGCGTGCAACCGGGTCCATGAATATAAGACGTTGTCACGTTAAAAACAAACGGAAATTAGGACCTTTCTATGTTTATATTTTTTTAAATAAAATTAGCTAATAAGTTATCTTTTTTTACCTCAATTAGGAAACTCCCAGTAAATTTATAGGGTATATAAAAAATCCTAGCAAAGTATTTGTGGCTTTTTTATTAATAGGAAAATTTTCATCCTAAGACTTTTTTATAAAAATTTTGAATATTGTTTACCAAAAAATAAATATATTTATTACAAGGATTTTGCTTAAAATTTCGCAGTGTAAGGTTCCAAGTTTCAGTATAATGGGAACCCAAGCTCTAACCAAAATGGTTAAAGTTTTACTGGTATTAAGACAGTGAATTTTTTGACATAGCTTTCATAACTTGTAAAATGGAATTTAATAATTTTTTGGTTTTACTCTATGGTTTCTTTTGGAGTTAACAATAAAATTGAAATAAGATTCTAATTCTCACGTTTAAAAACCTTCTTTAGCCGAATATTATAATAAAACAACCAATATTAACAAAATACTTTAATAAAAATTAAAGCCAAATTTAATTTTTAACACCCTATATCTTGGAAATTATCCACTTTTGGACAAAGGTAAATTTGGTTAAATCGTCATATTTTAGCCTCATGTATATGAGTTAACATTTATTCCACACCTTTTAGAGACACCCTGTATAAAATTTGTAATTATGCATTGGTTAAAAGTAAAGCTAAGGTTAGTAAAATAAACTATCATTTGCTAGTGCATTAATATACGAAAATTTTTTGCCTTTTTACATTTTTTAAATTAAAAATGCCAGTTTTTAAAGGTAAGCCAAAATGTATATTTTTAAACGACCTTAATATTTTTATTATATTTTTTAAGTGTTATAGAGCATTAAAGTTGGCTGTATGTTGTGTATAAGTATGTATTCGGCACAACACTTTTGTAGACTTTATTTGGAAAATCTTGGCCGCCATTAAACGGTTAAATCCCATCTCACGTAACATACCGCAATAATTTCGATTGAATATCGGTTCGCCGAAAAGCAAAATGTACTTTAGATATTCTCCAGAGAGCAACTGAAAAGGTTGTGATATGAATAGATGCGAAATAACGGTACAGTTTAATCAGGTAAAATTTACACGTTTCAATTAAATACTATAACTTTAAACACTTTTTATTGATAATAAATACATAGTAATTAACTTCGGTTACAGACTTCTTAAAGCAATAAAAAAACATTTTTTGTTTAGATGTTTCTCTCTTTCTAGTGCGCAAAGTATAAACAACTTAATTAAAATTGAGCAAATGCGCAAAAAGAAAATAAATTTCTTTTTGTTAACTACTCTTAAAAACATTGGTTATTGGGTTAGTTCTGGTTAGTTCTGGTTTTCGAGTTGCAAGCCGTCAAAGTTCAAGTTTTTATTTTTTGTTTTTGAATTACTCGCTTACAGAAAAACCAATTTGACTAATATTTAAAACCTAGACTAAATCGTCTGCGTTTCATCATTCTACTAACAATTCACATTGATTGTTTGCCGCTAGAGGACACTTCACCTACATTGAAATTTTTTTCTAATAATTTTTAGTGTTGACAGCTACAGTAGTTTTTGTCATGTTTTCTGAAAGACTGATGCCAGGCCTTTAAAAAGGTGCTTCTTATTTACATCGCTAAACCCAACGGGTTAGACGTAAATCACCCTTAAAAATTAAGTGGTAAATTTATTTTTCTCATTTCATTACCACCAGCTACCAAGTAAATAGCTATCAAATTATACTTAAGCTGTCAGTGTAAAATAAAATACGCCTTTTAAACTATTTAATTTATAAATTTAAAATAACTAATAATGGCTAATCAGTAAATATTCATAGTATATGGATTATTGCGATATACATTTAATTGCTAAAAATTAATAAAACAGTACTAAACAAACTAAAAAAGATTCTTAAAATGTCCCCCATTTTCTTCAATACATTTCCCAAGACTCTTCAAAAAATGTCGCCTAATTCGATGAAAAATTCCTGGTGTTTCTTTAATAATTTGGCACTTTTCGATTATCCTGAAGCGAAGATCCTCGACGTCGATTACTGGAGTATCGTACACCAATAGTTTCAAATGACCCCAAAAGAAAAAATCCATAGGATTAAGGTCTGGTGACCTCGCTGCCCATGCCAATGGTCCACTTCGTCCTATCCATCGCTCAAGATACGTTGCATTCAAATACTGCCGGACACGTATAGTAAAGTGGGGCAGAGCTCCGTCTTGGAGGATCCACATGTTGGCCCTTTCTTCCAATGGCACATCTTCCAGATACAATGGGAGACGATTTTGAACAAAATTTAAGTATACGTCACCAGTTAATGGGCCATCAAAGAAATGAGGACCAATAAGGCAATCTCCTATTATCCCTGCCACACATTCAGTGAAAATCTACGCTGATGTTTCGTTTCTACCACATTGTTTGGGTTCTCGTAAGCATATGTGAAAGAACGATTATCAAAACTTTTAAATTTTATGGGAAATGTGTTGAAAACAATATAGAAAAAAAACAGGGATCATAGGTATACACTATGTACAGTGTGGGCCAAATTAAACTTGCACACTTTCTAACTAACAATAACTTTTTGTTTGTTGCGCCCATCTTTCCTATTTTTAACGGGCTAATGGGTAGATGTGTTTTCTTTAGGTGTGTCAATTTTAGTTAAACAGGTTTAAACAGGACTGGATTTACGTCATTTCTTTTTCCAAAAAACTGTATTTAACCTCGTTGCAAAAAAAAATCGGATTTAGCTAAAATTAATCTAATAGGTTTTTCTTGTAGACAAACTATAGGAAATGATTCAGTTAAAGCAAATCCGTCAACAAGTTAAGAATTCAGGAATTATGATTATTCTTGATAAATGATGCGCCCCAAAAGCATGTATTTCTCTCGGCAACAGGGAACTTTCATTAGTGTGCTTAAAAAATTAAAAATGTGAGGTTACCATGATTTTTTACTTGGACGATAACACAACTTAACAGTAAATTAAAATTAAACGTATTAGCCTAATAGTAGATAAATTCGATTTCCTTTGCAACGAAGTTAAATGCATTATTTTGGAAAAAGTCCTGTAAGTCCTGTCCTGTTTAAATCTATTTGACCAAAATTGGCACACCTAGAGAATACATATTAACCTATTAGCCCTTTAAAAATAAAAAAGATAAGTGCAACAGATAAAAAGTGACCATTACTTAAAAAGTGTGCAAGTTTAATTTGCCCCACAATGTATTTTTGATTTATTTATAAAGATACCACCCTTAGCAATTTAGTATCCACGAAAAATTTAAAAAATGCAAAAACACGTAATATGCTCGTTTTTAATCAAATTATATTAGCCCTCCAGAAGTAGACACAATAATATCCAAAATCTTAAACAGAAAGAGGAGTTAGGTACCTATATAATACATGTTTTCAAAATCATTTAATTTCCTTTTTAAAATAGCATACATTTGACTGTTTTATTTAATACTTTTAAATAAATTGGAGAAAGTTAGAAAACTCAATTACCGCTAGTGTTGCCATACGGCAACAATAGCATTAACTAGTACTAATAGATTTATCCAACGGCCAATTTCATATAAATAAGCCAAAAATCTGTTTTCTGCTTTTAGAAAAGATCTTGATCTAAGTCTAATATAAAAAATTAATTCCCTATTTGACTAGCCTTGCCCCATGGTAACACATGTTTTTTTACATATTTCCTTTGTAAATGTCTCAAAAATAAAACACTTTTTGTCAGAAAAACAAATTTCGCGGTTAATGGGTTAAGACATTAAGAGTTGTAATAAAACATATAACCCTTGAGCCAATAGTTTAATTAGAGTATAAATTTTACAAAATCCTAATAATGCTGTAAATCATATGTTTATAAGTTATAACATTTCTGAGGGTCTCTTACGTAGAGAATCATATTATGAGAACATGTTTTTCACAGTCTTTAAAATGAAAAAAAAATATATTAAAACCCATAAACTTGCTAAAATGCTATTTTAAACAGCTTACTATTTTTACTTAATTTTTTGAAAAACTACTTAACAAAAAAGTCAAGTGTAAGAATTGTTTTTGAAAAGCAGTTATATGGCCCTTAAATCAAGGTAGTAGTCAACCCCTAAAAAGTTGCTACAATTTGTTTGAAAACAAGCATACAGTGTCCCCCAAGAACAAAGTTTACGTGTTTTTGCATTTTTCAAAGATTTTTTTCCAAAGTTTTTATATTTAGGAAGGCATTTCATCAAATTGTACATTAAAAAATATAGAAGAAAATACACAAGTGTTATAAGGATAGGTAAATCCTTTTAAAAGATACCGAATTTCAAGCAATATAGTATGTTGTTGCGTACGGTTTAAATTATTTACACTACTGGTGACAAAAAAGGCCTTAAAGACAAAGCAATTGGAACTTAAGCAGCGTAGCTAAAAGGTATATTTAAAATTCTTTCTGCAACATACTTGCAATTTAAAAAAATGGATCTACTATATTTTTTGAAAAGTGAACTATATCTACTCTTATAAAGGTCGTTTAACCTAGGCGTTAAGGGCTTAGAAGATGTAATTTGCCTAACTTTTAGGAAAAATGACATTAGACGGTGTAGCAAGTAAGACGAGGTACTCAGTAAAATTAACAGTTTAAAACAATCATTTACCCTTATGCAGACATCGTTCGATGCATCGTCATGACACCTGTCACCTGGACAGTATTGTGCTCTCTTCAGGTTTGCTGTTTTTTATTTTAATTAGGAATGATATAGTAAGAGGGCATAGAGGAGAAAGATGAGTTCATGACAATTCTTCCGTAGTTCCAAAGTAAAAATTTTAAAAATCGTTTGTTTATTTTGCATAATATGGCTTTGTAAGTTTTTGTCTGCTTCTTACGCACGGCTGACAGAGGTACGTGATTCGCCGACGAAAACATACGCTTGAAACAGTTAAGGTGTTTTGGATTCAAAAATAAGCAGCAATACAATTTTCTGTGTCACAGTGGCAAAAGATAAAAATATTTTTTTTGTGTTTACTTAGTCCATAATAAAGCACAAAAAAAATATTTCCTTATAAAAAATAGTCTTGTAAGCTTTATATTTGGTTCCAAATGGATGGCTGCCCGGCACATAATACCCTGGCTGTTCAAGAATATTTACACAATGATTTTAATGAAAATGTTATTGGCCTACATCACACCATAAATTGGCCAGCCAAGTCTCCTGATATTTCGCCAAATGACTTTTTCCTCTTAAAAAGCATGATATACAAGGATAAAAATTTCTCTAATTTAAATGAGTTAAAAAATGCTATTTCTGCAGAATGCAATAAAATTTCAATTTACCAGTTAGCCAATGTAAGAAGACAATTTTATAAACGTCTGGGTTATTTTTAGCAGTCAATGGAGGAATATTTAAAAATTTTCTTAAATCCTAAGTTTATTTCCAACATATTAATTATTGTAAGAATATTAATAATTTATTGAAGCATGTAAATATTATAAATGTCATAAGTTGAAATTTGTTACTCTAGTTTAGTTTAACTTAACTTAATTCGTTTGTATAAATACAACTTCAATCGTTTCACTGTACGATTTTTGGTATTTTTATTGTTGTTCATAAATATGAGGCGATAATAATGTAACACTTTTTAAAAATATATTATCATCTAACTAGTAAACGGGTTAACCGAAAAATCTAGAGTTTTTACCATGTACGTAGATTGCATGTTCTTTAATAAACTTTAATAGATTTTTCTCTAAAATAATTAGGGTAGCCAATAATTGACCCCATTAAAAATTACATGGGATTTCCTATGTCTCGCCCGGCGATGCATCACCCGGTATATGGCAGTATGAATATTCGTAGTAAACTCGTCAAAAAAAAACACCTCTAAACATGTTTTAAAAGTGTTCTTATCATGAACTATATTTTATTATTGGCCTAGGGACTAATAGTACTAACTTTTATAAAAACAATTATAATTCTTTTAAAGCAGAAATGTTGCTTTTATTAAACTTTAATCCCTAAGTACCTCATGTTACCTCACTCTTTTCTATGTCGAGGAGTAAAAGAGGTTTGCTTTTTTGCCATAAAGGAATATCATAAAAAATAATTTTAAATGTTTAATTACGTCGCAAAAATTCATATTTTCATGATGTAGGAAAAAATTTAATTTTTTATTTGCAATAATACGTACAAAAATGTACAACCCATAATATTAATAGCAACCTATATAAAATGAATTTGCAATTTTTAAAATGTAAATATAAATAAACCCGCTCTTTTACAGTTAATTTAGTAGACCACATTAAAAGAGCTTCTTTCAACTAAAAATTGGATGCGATTTAAAAAGACTAAGCCGATTACTCACTGACGTACATTTACGGGTGCACTTTTGCATTGAAGGCGTTTAAAACCAGAAAAAGCGAAAAACATTGGCCTGCCAACGTCCCGGAAAAGAGATAAAAGTAATAGAAATAAAAAAGGCCAGAAAGAATTGGCAATAATTCTCCTTATTTTGCTGAAAAGGTTGTTTTTTAAAGCTTCGAATTTCAATCTAAAAACCTTGTTATGTTCAAATAAAAGTGTATCTTTCAAAATTTACTTAAATATATTTTTCGGTTTTTTAAGATCAGGCCACACATAACCGCAATGAGCCAGTGGCCGTGCGTTTTCCTGGTGAAATGTAGGGGGATTCAGTGCAAAAACTTTTTCAATTCAATCAAATTGCAGTAATATAAATGAAATATACTACGCTTTAAATTACACCTGATAATAAACCTTTACAAATAATGTGACACAGTTTTAAGGCTTGGCAACAGTCATACGCCGTAGCACGGCCGTGTCTCGGTTTTAAAATATATCATTGTAATCAAATGCCGTTGGCTTAATATCACTGCTTCGAGCTTGACCACATACCCCGCACCGAATTTTAACAAGTAAACAAACATCACCGACCAACCGTTGTACGTAACGCCGCGTCGGCAGCAACGCATTTTTAATTAGTAACTTTACATTTAACTTGTGTTGTTTATAGTCATTTAATTTTTAAAATATTAATTTAAAAAACTTATAAAACAAAAAATAATGATGTATTTGTAAGTTTTACTCACATATTATTTACAAGATGTAACAATAAAATTAAGTTTACACTTTTTAAATAATTTTTTCTTGTATTGTTTGTTCACAACAACTTGTGGGACATCGGTGCGGTTATGTGTGGTCAGACTTTTACCTATACTACACTAAAATATTAGTTAAAAAGGAACAGAGGTCAGTAAAAAAATCTGTTTTATTTAAACAAAAAAATATACATTCATAAAACAATAGACATAGCTTGACAAAAATGGTTTTTATGTTTTTGAGGGCTCTATCACTGTGAATCCAGGATCGGTAAGGTTATGTGTGGCCCGACCTTTATGTGTAACACAATGCTTATACGGACTGTCCACGGTTGGGGTTTACAAAAGGACACATGGATAAATTTTTTTCGATAAAAAATATTGTCTATAAAAAATTTTGCCTGTAAAAAATACGATTTTTGAAACAATTATATTAATTTATACAAAGTACATATAACCTTTAAAACCTTGATTTTTCTCCAAGAGTAAACTACCTCTATTATTAATTTTTAAGCAAATACCATTTAAAAAATTTATTTAGTCTACCACGAATATATATACCGCCATATATGGAACGTCGGTTTAACGCCTGTCGATTTTGACATGTTTCGGGTGTCAGTTAAATTGACTTTTAGTATGTTGAACACTAATAGGTAAAGATTAGACAACGAGCACCCGCATGTAAACATTCCGGGTAGGGTGCATCAGTAGTCTTGCTAGTTGTTGTTTTAATCCGCCTCTTTTCCCCGTTTTGGAAAAAAAATCGTATTAATGTTTTTAAGTGGCACGACGTGTATACCTATGTCTTTATTTTAAACTAATTTTAAGTAATAAGTTTTATTAAAATTGTAAAAGAAATAAATGTATTGTTAAATTTTTATTCTACAGCAGATAGCAAAAAACTTTTTTTTATCATTTATCTCGACTTCTCCTAAAATGATTTCAAAGTTCTTATAGACAGTCAACTAAAATCGCTTTTAGGTTTTAATCAATCAAAAGTGCCATTAAAAGAAATAAAATCTTATGTTGGAAGAATGGTTTAAAAGACAACATGTGATAATTAAAAATAAATTATATTGTCACCGA
Organism: Listronotus bonariensis; assembly: GCA_014170235.1. Lineage (NCBI taxonomy): Eukaryota > Metazoa > Arthropoda > Insecta > Coleoptera > Curculionidae > Listronotus > Listronotus bonariensis. Next base: position 38,315 of record JACEGR010005033.1, on the reverse strand, counting down.
TACGTCAACATGTAGAGGGTTATTTATTTTAAAGTAAACAGGGCTTTATTCTTGAACTTTCCTGAACTTCTTTTAAAAACGAATATAATCATTTTGCGTATTTTTTCCGTAGAATTTATTAATCTAATCAGAAAAACATTTGAAATAAAAACAATAAAGTTACAGCACAAGTGGCGTATTTTTTAAATGGAATACCCCGTTTATTTTTATATAAATAAATAGAGGTTTCCACGAATAATTTGATGATATAGGGGTTGCTGGGTTTATTTTTGGCGGTTCTGATGTAATTGATTAAAAACTGCATTATACTATAAGGATCGTTTTACCTGAAAAACCTGGCTGCCAGAAGTAACAGGTGCTTATTTGGTAAAGTCAAGAATTTTAAAAACACATTTATTACTTTTTGGGTTTAGCAATAGATGTATTATATAATTTTTAGTATATAATATAATTTAAATGTGTTCTTTTAATAAAAACCTTATTATAAAACTACTCCAAAAATAATTAAAAACTTATTTTTAAAATAAATGAAAAAAAACCATCATTTACAAACACATTTTATATAATTTACTATTTTATACAGAGTGTCTCACGGTCAATGGTACCTTAGACATTTCCGGAAAAAGGTACATTGGATTTTTTGAAAATCTGGCAACATTGGTTATGGCTTGTGATCTAACGATATAAAATATTTTTAACAATTCAGCGTTGCTGCTTATACCAAAAAGTGGCATTAACTTTGATAATTTAAATGGAACACCCTATATATTTTGGTCTTTTGTATTCGCCACTACTTTCTGAATATTTTTGTCTAATATTATCCTATACCTATCTTTAACGGATTTCGAGTAAATAATTATTTATCATATTTCTTCTTCAAAACATGTCTCTAAATAAAAAGCTTTTATTACTCTATCTGCATTAGTAGACACTTTAAATTCAAGGTGTTGCATCTCAATGTCCTCTAAATTGATTTTGTATGGAGGAATTTGTTTTAAATTATACAGGGTCGCTTAAAATTCTTAATTTTAACTTTAGATATATACATGTTAAAAAGTATATTTTTAATGGAACACCCTGTATATTATCAAAGAATGTAAAGGACCATAAAAAGCCTTTCCAAATAATATATTATGTTCCTATACCTAAATGCCATGGCTCCGGAAATAAAAGCAATTTTCTTTAAAAATCAAAATTTAGCTTATCAGTCAAACATCAATCAAGGATAGCCATGAAATGTCATGACACACCAACTGTCAAATAATCATATTGATATTTTTAGGTATGACATTTCATGGTATCTTTGATAAATACTTATTATGCATAATTTTGATTAAAAAAAAAATACTTTTATCTCCGAATTTTTTGATAATATACAGGGTGTTCCATTTAAAAATATTGTCTTTTATCATTTTTATATCTAGAGGTAAAATAACGAATTTTAGGCGACCCAGTATTATTTAAAACTAAATTTTCAATACAAAATCGATTAAGAGGACATTAAGATGCTACTTCCTAAATTTTAAGTGTCTACGAATACAGATAGTGTAATAAAAGTTTTGGTAATTGTCTAGAAACTGTCCGCAACTCCGATTTTGACCAAATTTCGTATACGGGGGCTTTTTGGGGCGCTGTTCACGAATCTAAATTGATTGCTTAGAAATAAAGTGTTGCAACTCGGCCCCTATTTAACCAGCTCTGTAACATTTTGTCCATAGTGTGCCTTAAATTTGTAACAGCCTGTATATCAGACAAATTATACAGGGCTATTTTTAAGTTGGTACTTTCCTTTTAACACTGAATAAAAGTAAGAAAAAAGGAAAGTTTTTAAATAAAATAATGTCCGAAAATGCTTTCTTTTCGAGATACAGTGTTTTAAAAGTTTTAGGAAAAAATGCCTTTTTATCGTAACTGTTCTACCACTTCAGATATATTCACAAAATTTGGTACACTTCTTTGGAACATTACAATACTTTTTTTGAAAAAGTTTTTAAAAGGATTGTACCAGTAGCGTTTGAACTAAATTTGTATTTTTTTTAAGAAAAAAAAACACTACGCTACGGATTTTTCTTTAAATTAATATTTATTTTTGGAAAACCTATTTACTATAGATTTATTTGGTTTCCTAATATTTTTTTATACGTTTAACGGCTTTTGATTTAAAAAATAAAAGCCATTTGGATTTATTTTAAAATCTGATATGGGGTTATGTATGTAAAATTCGTTTTTGTCTACTTTGTATAAAAGTAAGGTCAAGTACCTATATTACTACAAATTTTATAGCCATTAAAAAGTTGTTGGTTTTAAGGAAGCTATTACACAGTCAAAAACCTAACTTAGAAAAAAACCCTATATTAGATTTTTACGATTTTGCTATGGATCAAAATGACTCTTATTTTTTTAAGAAAACCGTTTGCTGTACAAAAAATATTAGGAGACCAAATTACCTTAAAATTATATAAGTACTTTAAAAATAATACTGATTTAAAGAAAAAAGCAGTCGAGTACTATTTTTTTACCAAATTTTGTTAAAATATCTAAAATGGAAGAAAAGTTATAATAAAAAAGTATTTTTTTCACAATCTTTAACACCGTATATCTCGGAAGGAAGACATTTTCGGACAAAGAAAATTAGTTACCTCATTCTTACGTCGCTTAAGACACCCACGGGAACTTAGTATTTGGGCTTTTAGCCTTCGTCAATTGTCCAAAGATAAAAAATGCACCAGCTTAAAATTAACTCTATATTCATTCGATATTTATGGTTAGTATCTTACCTTGTGATGTCGCATATACGTTTTAGCCCCATCAAGAAGCCTCTCAAACTCCAGTCTATTGGCATTTCGGTTGGTTATCACATTTCCTACTTGGCCAACGATGGTAGCAAAAATAAATACTCCTATTAAGTAGCTAACTATTGTAAAAATATACCTGAAAATATAAAGTAAAATGTTAAAAACTATATTAAAAAATTACTTTTAAACATTTAATTTATTATGAAATGTACAGTGCCCCTTTCATTTCTTAAACGGATTAATAAAAAAGCTTCAGAAAATTAAATTATTGAACAGGGTGTTAAAAAAAAATAAAAACTATAAAATATATTCTTTTTGTCCTACCCTGTATAATAAAAACCAATTTCAGTTCCAATATTTTTTTTTGTTATAAACCTAGCTACGAGCTACAACAAACGTAAGTTATGTTCTCTCTAAAAAAACAAAACAAAATCTCAATAATAAAAAATATACAGACTGTTCACGGATGGAGTTAACAAGAGCACAAATTGACCAAAAATTTCATTTTTTGAAAAAAGGATTCTTTATGAAAAAATTTGCTTGTTAAAAAAATAGGTTCACAAAGAAAAAAGTTTAATTGTTTATACAGGGTTCGCAAACAAAAAGATTTTTCTTCAAGAGTAAACTACCTGTAATATTTTATTTGTTAGCAAAATGTCATAAAAAAATTTTTTAGAATAATGTTTGTAAATCACCATTAAAAATATCTTAAAAAGCTGTAAAAACTATTATATTTATTGTATTAAACCTTATTATTTAAAAATTGGGCCATCCAAATAGAGTTTTAGTAACAATATGTTTTTTGGTTTTTATTTATTTTAATGTAAAAAAAAATGTCGATAGAAGCAGAAAAAATTTTAAAATATATAGAAATATATTGCATAATAAATTGCTTTAATTTCTTGCGTGATTTTTTGAAAGAATATAATATTTATAAACTATAATTTTTTTATAAAGTTTTGTTTTTTTTTGATATTTAGTTTCTGCATTTCTTTAAAGGCAATTTAATATTTAGGTGTTACGTTATTAGACATGCAGTGAATTTCTTGAATGCCCCCGCCCCTCATTAATGTGGTTGCTGGGCGCCATCTTTAAAAAATTAAATGGAAAGGTCTGGCGACACATTATTTTAAAGCTTCTTACGAGTACTTCATACCCTTAGAATATAAAGTGAAAACCTTCCTTAACTGCTTGACTGCTGATGCTGCTTGACTGCTTTACCGAACTTCGCTACGCGTCGTTCGGTCAACTACAGTCGCGTGCCGAAAAGTGGCACTTTCGGCAATAGTTAGGAAATATAATATAAAAGACCTTTCAGAAAATACCACATTAAGTATATTTAAGTTAATTAGTTTCAAAAATATGGCCATCAAAACCATGTATTTAGGTAATTTTTAGAGTACTGCCATTTTGCAGTAGATAAAGATAATACCTAAAATTCCAAGGTTATAAAGTACTTGTCAGGAGCTTCAAAATGATGTGCTATAAGAATACCATTTTAATTTTTTTTCTTAAGATAGCGTCCAGCAACCATCTTAAAATGTTTATTTGTCAATTATAGTCCAAAATATTGAATTTATGCTTTATTTTTATATCCCAAAGTAATATTTGTTTAAATAAATATGTTAAAGAAAAAAAGAGGCAAGACACATTAAAGAAATGCACTGTATACCTAAGCAAAGAAAAATTAGGCAAAAAGTCTTAAAAGTACTTGGTAATTTTTAATAAGAATAAAAGCAAAGACCCAGCGCTTAGAAAATATATGGCAATAAAGAAAGCAATAGATACAAAAACAAACTTAACAAAACTTGGCAGCGGCAGGGTCTGTTCAGTTCGAAAAAAGAAGGGACAAAAAAATTTAATAATCATTACGTCAAAATAAAAATACTGTTTCAAAAACAACTATAGTAAAAAATTGTAGGAGCGACCAACCCTCGGTCCTGCCGCTGCCAGTGTCGTACATTCGAAAGGGGTGCAAACTTATACTTATACGGTGTTGTTTACCCGTTGTGAGTAGAGAACTGCAGTAGACGTGATTTAACCCCTCTGCGCGGCAGCGACCGAGGGCCGTCCACTGAATCCGTCTTTCTAATAAAAAAAGTGCTTTGATTTAGTATACATTAAAAATAAAACCCTAAAAATTATATTTTAAAAGTTGTAAAAATAGATTTTATATTTTTAATATTATAATTTGTACTTGTATTAATTTCTTTTTATTAAAGTTTAGTTAAATAAATATCTTTAATAGTAGTTTATTACAGAATTTTCATTTGTATTTTGCGGCCCACTTACAACGACAATGAAAAAGAATAGAAAAAAGTTTCTTTATAAAATTTTATGGATTTTTATCCATTAACTTTTGGGCATAAAAAAGAAGCAAATAAATATCAAAAAGTTAAGAAAAGTAAACAGGTTTAAAACTAAACACCCTGTGTATTACGACAACGTTTAAAAGTTATTTTAAAGAGGTTTACAAATATATTAAGTCTATCGTTAATATATTTTTTAATATGACCACTTATGCCCATACAAAGCAGGTTTAAACTCAAATCTACTGAACTAAAGTCAGGCCTTTGAACTTTGCGAAAAATCTCAATTTTTTTCAATTCTTCGACACTGACAGCAGTATTGAGATTTTACGGAAAGCTGAAAGGCCTGACCTCACGTCAGTAGAACTGAGTTTAAACCTGCTTTGTACCACTGGGCCTTAAATCTGCTATTATCAGTTAATAAAAAAATATTTAGGTCATATTTGCAAAAGATAGACATATCATATGTGGTACAATTGTTAAGCTTTTAAAGGACCATTTTAATATGTAGTAACATGATTTACAGAATGTTTAATATAAAAAAGTTTCCCCTTTATTTTTCTTGAGTTTTTAATGTCCCATTGTTTCTTTGGTAAGCTTTAAAGATACTTTGAACATTTTTATAAGTTTTTTTAACTGAATTGCTGTTTTTGTTATGAAAAACTGTAATTAAGCTAATTCTTTAGTTTTCTTGGAAAAATATCGTTAGATAAACATATTTTTTTATGTATTGCTCAGTTTAAAAAAATACCCCACTTATGTTTATCTTATGGAGTATCCTGTATATTTTTATATATGTTAATTGGGCTTTCTTTAAAAATATTATATTTTATATCACCAAATACATATGACTTTGAAGTAAAAAATTATAAAATATAAAATAATAAAATCCTAAAAATATTATAATTTTTTTTTGGTGTTTATTATTTTATTTATTTTAATAAAAATAAATCTATTAATAAATGCCTTGGAGGGGCCCCGTGCCCCAATAAGTTAGAAAGACCAAAAAAGTCCCCACTTTTTAAAGAACATTGCTTTTCTCATTTGTTTTAGCATTGCTTTTTTCGTTCCTATCAAAAATTTATGAAAGCCGAAAAAAAAGAAAAAAAAATGGCCCTACTTTTCCAATTTAGCCAACAGTTTCACAGTTTTCCAGCACCTAACTTTTTTGCTTATACACATTTGGGGGCCCCGTATCATTGATAAGGCTAATACGGCCGTAGCTACGCCCCTAAATTTCTTACAGATAAACAAAAAACACTTCAGTTAAAGATAAAAAGGTAAAAAATACCAATATTTAAAAACACAATGTTCAAGAATATTATATAAATAAATGTTCGTAACACACAAGCGATATTGAAAATTTGGGGATATTAAAAGACAATTAAATTTTTAAAAATATTTAACCTATTTTTCTTATGCCATTTTAAACCATAGCCTACTATAAAAATAGGGCAAAATTTATGTAAAATCTAACGTACTACTATATATTTTTAATGCCCCAAGAGGATCCCAATAAACAAATATAGAAGTATACAGGGAGTTCTATAGGAAAATAATTTTCTCAAAAACTAAACAGCATTTAAAAATTAATTATCATAGAATTTTACCAAGAAAACTAAACAAATGATTAATTTATAAGTTTTTTATCATACCTTTATTAGCAAACAAAATAAATAAAGTTGTAAAAATGGACGCTTTTAATGATAGGGGAGCCCAAGTGGGGATTTCAGTAAAAACACATCATTTTGTAATTCTTAAGCGGGGCTATATTTTTTTAATTTTAAAATAAAAATTTTAGGAATATTAATAAATAAATTATACGATACGAACAATTTCCGCAAGCCGAAAAAAAAACAGTATTTTTTGACCTATTTAAAACTAAAGCCGCTTCCCCCAACAATGAAAAAGTATACAATATAAAAATTTTTTTCTTCTTATCATCAAGCTTTGCGACCCAATAGGTCTCTATAACGCTCAAATAAAAACCCCATTTAGCACCGTGGGACCCCTATTAAAAATAATGGTATATCATATTTTCGTAAATTTGCACGTCAAAAATTTAACTGTTTATGATGCACACCTTTATAAACAGGTCATTTAAAATGGCGTAAAAAAAGGGTTCGTGGGTCGAAATATTTATATTAAAAATAAAAATAAAATATATCTTTTGCTTACGCGGCGCTAAGTACATATGATACTTTTGTCGCAAGATCCAAATTACAATAAATTTTGTGTTTTGGCGTTTGTATTTAAAATTTAAAAATGTGCTTTTTTCTACTTTGTTAATAAATTGTTACGTTTACGTTTCCATATTACAACACAATAAATATTTTTCCCAAAAAATTTAAAAAAAATACCAAAATCATCCTTTTTTGTTTAATATCAAGTGTCTAACTGAATTAAAATGATTCTGTACATGTTAAAATTTATTTATTATTTTATTTGGTAAAAATAACATTCTTAAATATTATTTACTTTTGACGTTTTAGCCCAAGAGCCCGCGACGCCCAGACCTTCGTTATTTTATAAAACCTGAAAGTTTTTCTATGTGTTCCCCAACACAGGTAAGAACGATCTGGGACTATAAAATATGGGTAGTGGTTACTTTGGCAGGTAACAGGTAACAAAGGTGTATGAAATAGTACACCGAAATTGTTAAAGTATAAGCGTCAGTTTTCTGATATTTTCTTGGGAATAATATTAGAAATGACGTCATCCATTGCCAGATACTTAGTACGGTTGCAACCCCTTGCCAGACACCCCTAAAGTTTAATAAATTATAATTATACTTTCGTCATAGTATAAAAGCTGAATTTTATATATGTTACTTGGAGGACTATTAGAAGATATTACCTGAGTAGCCACACAGTTCCAATAGTTTTTACATCTGGCCAGACATATTGAAAGTCTATCGTAGGTGCGAGAGCGAGGCATACATATTCATGCGGATGCGAGTGAGATAGTGAGTATGGTCTATTGCGCACCTCTTACGGCGTAACATCTGTCGTTTATACTTTAGTATTTTGTGTTGAACTATTATACGTTCAGTTTACGTTTTATTATTTTTTGTGAAATAAACGTGGTGCAGTTTTAGAAAAATCTTATTATGGGAGACGTATTAATTTGTTTTATTTGTAAAGAAAGTAGTGGAAAAATAATATTGTTTTCGGAGGAAACATTAAAAAATGTCAGACTATTTTAAAAATTAGAAAAAACATAACCTTAAATATAAAAACATTACTTTGCCGAATGAATGGACAGACAGTGGTTATCACCGGGAATGCTATAAAGCATTCACAGGACTTATGAAAAATATTTTTCTTCTGAACCTGTAAATTCTGAAAAAAATAGTGAAAAAAAATCAGCTAGTGAAACTACAGACAATGACTTTCCAGCCACACCGGTGGTTCCTGACGAATCAACCATGGAACCATCTTATTCACAGTCTACAAGCAAATATTGTAATCAGAAGTGTTGATACTGATATTGCTGCAATAATGCTTGGTCATATGCACCACCTCAAAAATGAATCGTTTGTTTGGATACTCACGGGTACTGGAAATAAGTTAAGATATGTGGTCCTAACAAAAATATACGCACAATTGGGAGAATCGTTTTCCCAAAGCTTACCCGGATTTCATGCAATCACAGGATGTGATTATAATCCTGCATTTTTCAGGAAAGGAAAATTAAAACCTTATAAAATATTGAAAAAATGTCAAGAATATCAGAAAGCTTTCATGAAGTTCGGTAGCAGTGAATTGATTGAAGATAATGATGAGCAACAAAACGTTTTTGATATTATTCAAAAATTTATATGTAATATTTACAATGTCGGCGATATAAGTGATGTTAATGCTGCTCGACTTCAGATGTTCATCGATTCGTACACGGTCTCCGATGTAAACGAAGCTTTTGATCGGAAGAAATTGCGAAATTTCGATGCTAGCAGTCTACCACCTTCTAAAAGCGAGCTTTTACAGCAATTTCTGCGAGCAAACTATATCTGCGCTATTTGGAACAATGCTCATCTGAAAAATCCAACTGCATATCAACCAGAAAATAATGGTTGGCATTTGGAAAATAACCAATACCATTTTAAATGGTTTGAAGGGGATCAGCTACCAAGCTATGTTAGTGATTCTCTCAAAACTCCATCAGGTATGTAATAATTATTTAAAATTATTGTACATGATTTTGTTATTATTTATAATTATATTAACTTAGTTAAACTTTTACAGAAGCTGAAGAAAAAGACGATATTGAAGATGATCAAGCCATGGACTGGAGTAGTGGTGACGAAGATTCTGAAGATATCGACAACAACGATGAAAATTAATTAATTAATGAAATTAAAATAACTAAACATAATAAAACTATTTTTTTCATTGAATTTCTTAGTACCAAAACTACTGTTCCCTTCTTTAATTTCCTTTCCAATAAACAATCAAGTTTTTAAATAAAATCACCAAATCTCGGAAATATCATAGAATAATTTATAAATAAAAATAATGATTTATAATAATAGTGAATTTAACCGGGGTTAATAAATTTTTATAATAGAAAAGAAAAAAATAATTAATTAAAAAAAATCAAAGAAAAGAAATCGATTTGTAGATTTTTAAATTATTTAAATATGCATATTTATTTTCTCGATTTATCAAGACTTTGCCTATTTTTTTTTAATTATAAAAATTAATCAAAATCCGCTAGATTCAAACTCATCATTTGTAGGCATAAAAATTTTACTAAATCTTTTTTTTTATTTTTAAGTCATACTTAACACATAAAACCTACAGTATAAATGACAAATGTTGCGCCGTAAGAGGTGCGCAATAGACCATACTCACTATCTCACTCGCATTCGCATGAACATGTATGCCTCGCTCTCGCACCTACGATAGACTTTCAATGTGTCTGGCAAGATGTAAAAACTATTGAAACTGTCTGGCTACTCAGGTAATATCTTCTAATAGTCCACCAAGTAACATATATAAAATTCAGCTTTTATACTATGACGAAAGTATAATTATAATTTATTAAACTTTAGGGGTGTCTGGCAAGGGGTTGCAACCGTACTAAGTGTCTGGCAATGGATGACGTCATTTCTAATATTATTCCCAAGAAAATATCAGAAAACTGACGCTTATACTTTAACAATTTCGGGGTACTATTTTATACACCTTTGTTACCTGTTACCTGCCAAAGTAACCACTACCCATATTTTATAGTCCCTGATCGTTCTTACCTGTGTTGGGGGAACACATAGAAAAACTTTCAGGTTTTATAAAATAACGAAGGTCTGGGCGTCGCGGGCTCTTGCTCTATTTATTACATTGTATTTTTTTAACTGTTATCAAAATACCCACTAAAACTGCCCACCATTAATTATTATTTTATACTTTACAAACAATATTGGTCCTTTTTATGAAACTATAAAAATGCTATATTTTTAAAAAGAAAACTTAAAACAATATTCTGTCTAAAAAGCTCTTAGAGTCCATCATGATAAAATTTTATTTGGAGCGACATCTGCTTTGGAAGTATATTAAAGATAAAAAGATAAAAACATGTACGACGAAAAATGATTTACGAAAATACCAGAAAAAAGATAAACTTTAACACTAAAAGATGAGCTAAAGATATAAATTTTTTTCAGATGGACACTGAACTGGGGTTGATAATGGAAAAGCTGTTTGTTTAATAAAATATACCCTATGAAGCAAAAAAATATTTTAAAGATATTTATAAATGTACTTACTCTGCATTTGTTTCGGGGGTGGGTAAATCTCCTATAGTAGTAAGGGTAAGTGTGGACCAGTAAAGGGATCCCAAATATTTCCTTGTTAAGGTTGCATAGTCTCCCGGTCGATATGGATATACCCAATCCCCCTATAATAAAAAAATAAACGAAAAAAAATATTGACATATTTTACAACAATTTTCTTTTAAGGTAGTACCACCGATAACACAAGAGTCAAATATATGCTTAAGGTAATTTAAAATTACTAAAAAAAATATTTCATTGAAAAGTCAAAACAGTCACTTAAAAAAAATATAACAAATTTTTAATTTAGGCACAAGTAGTACATAATTGTAAGGACAAACGTAAAGAGTTGTCACCTAACTTTTCAACTAACGTGAATATAATTATGGTCGTCGTATTGTTTACTTAAAAACATGCGGTAAAAACATGTTTTGTAATTATTGCAAATATTTATTATCACTAACTGGATTTTGTAACTAAAAAACGTATGGAATTGGCATCAATTTAATGTCCCCATACCGTATTCAATGAACGTTTTAATTTTGAGCGCATTATAACCTTTTGGCGGAGTTACCACATGTCAGTCACATACCTTATTTTTCTTCTTTACTATTACTCCTATCACAAGCTCTGAAGGTCACAAACTTTTTTAGTCCTCTGTAGACTTTTGAATATTTAACTAGTTGATATTCCAATTATAAGGTACCAATATTTATTATTTTCTGAACATAAATTCATACACCGGTAGTACTACTTTAATATGAAATACAGGGTTAGTAGAAAAACCGGAACTGTGGATTATCTCAGCAACCGTCAAATATAAATGAACCAAATTTTTTACAAGGGGTAACTGAACATAAAAAATTCAAAAATTATATTTATAAGGTTGCCAATTTTGACGTATATAAAAAGAAATAATAATATAAGCAACAACAAAAGTATACCAGTTAGTTTTAAATAGAATTTGATTATTAATTTAATTTTCATATGAATTAAAAAAATGTTTATTTTTACTTAAATTAGACTGGTTGCACAAGCGATAATATCATGTTGCACCCGCGATTAACTAAAAAATTCATAATTTATTGCTTATTACTGTTTTGTTCAAAGTTTTTTTGTTACTTAAATACCTTTCAGAATATTAAGTCATAGCATATATAATGTATCTTAATTATCATATTTATTCATTTTTTTGTCTATGATCTGAGAAGGTAGGGCCAAATTTCTTGCTCCCGCGATGGCAAGTTGAACCTCCCTCCTTGCTTTTAACATATTATTTTAAAATAAAGTGAAAGTAATATAAAGTTAAAATATTAAAATGTAGACGTTAAAAGACTTATTTTATTTAAACAATTTTTTTATTTAATTACATGAAACCAATATACGTGTGTAAATGTTGCACCCATGCACATGGAATGACCCAAATTCAGTTACCCCTTGGCACAAAATCTAGTTCATTTAAAGTTAACGATTGCTGAGATAATATGCTGTTATGGTTTTTCTACTCACCCTGTATGTTTTAACAACAATGTTTTTATTTTATTTAAAACACTAATAACCTCGTTATCAGTATGATTAATGCAAAATAATCTATACAGGGTTTTTCCTTATTTTAGGGCAAATTTTATTAAAAAAAAAGGTTATATAAACCTATAGTCCAAGAGCTCGTGAGCGGCAGGCATTCGAGATTTTGTAAAAGCTGAAAATTTGTGCCTGCTCCCAACATAGGTAGAAGCAATAAAGGGCTATAAAGTTGGACTCATAATTGCTTTGGTCGGTACCAGCTACCAAAAGTTAGTAAATTGAAACTTAACTTTCGTCATTCTGTAAAAGCTAAATTTTATTTATTTTACTTGAGTAAGAATATATTTTCTTAGATGCCAGATAGTTTTGACAGTTCCAACCTCTTGGCAAACAAATATGTTAGGGTGGCCCAGTGTTCTGAGGAAGTCCAACAGTTCTGTTATTTAACACAATATGACAAAAAGTCCCAAATAAAAGTTGTAGGGTTTACAAAAAGGCATTTCCCAAAAATATTTTCTTAAAGTTGTTTCTGTAGGGTTACTTTCTTATTAATTGTTTTTTACAACTTTTACACTTTGTATACATAAAAATATTTTTAGGGCATGCCTATTTAAAAACTCTACAACTCTAATTTAAGACTTTTGTTACATGAATAACAGTAATATTAGACTTTCTTGAATCAATGGGCCACCCTAAAATGTTTGTCTGTCAAGGTATTGAAACTGTCAAAGCTGTCTGGCGACTGAAAATATCTTTCAATAGGTACCTAAGTAACATATAAAATTAAGCACTTTCAAAATGACAAAAGTTAAGTTTTAGGTCATTAATCTTGGTACCTGCCAAAGCCACTATGAGTCAAACTTAATAGTCTACAATTGCCTTTTCTGTATTGGGAGCATGTACTGACAAACTTTAAGCTTTTACAAAATTGCAAAGGTCTGCCGCTCACGGGCTCTTACTCTAATAGGTCCAAAAATACATCGTTTCCAAGATACAGGGTGATAGTTAAAAAATTGTAAAAAAATACCAGTGGCGTTCCAGGAAGATTAGGATTTAATTTTTTTAAAGGAAAAGTAGTACGCAACTGCTTCTTCTTTGATATAGTATTATTTGTAAAATTATCATTATATATGATAGGATAGTTTGGTCTCTTGATATTTTTCCGTACGACGAACGGTTTTCGTTTAAAAAATAAAAGCCAATTTGATGCAGGACAAAATCGCTAAAACTAATATAGTGTTCTGTTTCGAATAATGGTAAGTTAGGTTTTTAACTGTGTAATAGCTTTCAAAAAGCAACAACTTTTAATTGACATTAAAATTGTAGTAATCCAAAGCTATGACCTTACTTTAATTTAAATTGAAAAAAACAAATTTTACATAAAAACACAATATCAGATTTTAGCGATTTTGCCATGCACAAAGGCGCAATTATCTCCAAATTGATTAAACATTTTAAGTATATTTGTGTTTTTCAGCAAATATACTCTATAAACAAAGGCCTAACCCCCCAAAACCAGAGGCTAGTTGCTCCACTGGCAATGCATCAAAATGGCTATAATGTTTTTCTTCAAAAACCTGTTGTCGTACGACAAAATAATATAATACCAAATTTTGTGATGATGGCAAAACCCGATATGTCACTTTTAGTAAAATATTATGGAGAGATTTTGTCGTTGCGTCCTAAAAATCAGAATTTTAGTACAAGATTTAAATTTTGTAACCAATATGGTAAAATTAGGTGCCAAAATTTAAATATCGTACTAAAATTTTGGCCTAACGCTATTAGAAAATACCCTGTATTTTAGAACAAACTTTTTTTTATACAAAAACTGTTTAAAAGCTTTTTAAACAACAGTCTTTCATGTTGCTTATATAAGTGCAGGTTAAGAATTTATTTTTTGGGCAAAAACTTATTACAACTTACCTGAAAACCTTCCGCTTCTGACAATAAAAAATAAAAACAACCAAACCAATGAGCAAGGATCAGAAGAATATGAATTAGATTGACCACCCTCCACAAGTTTGGCCATATTGTTCGCGATTCTACCATATAATAGTAGTTGACAGCCCTGTATACCTTAAATCGTAAAAATAAATATAGTTACTTTTTATGTAAGATTAACATTTTTATTTAAAAATTTTAAAATTTAAAACCAGTTAAAAAACAGTTTACAAGGTAAGTACTTAAATAAATATGGAATGAGTCTTAATCCATAAATAATGACATTCAAGGACTTAGTACAAAAAAAGGTTGGTAAAACTATATCTGGTTAGTGAAATAATGTAGTATTGTTTTTATACAGCTTCATAAAATAAATCGGCTGAGTCTTTTGTTTTTATAAAAAAATAACCAATAAACAAGTCATTTTTTTATCTTTGGATAATCCACAAAGGCTAAAAGCCTAGATACTAACGTACCGTGGGTGTCTTAAGCGAGGTAAGAGGGAGCTTGTTTACACGGGACTTAAATACCTGAAGATTGGGGGGAAGAAAGACCTTCGCGGGTAGCAGGTTCCACATTTTATAAACTCTAGGGATAAAAGAACGGACAAAGTGAAAAGTTCGGGGCCTGTCCTGTTGGACCATATAGGGATGCATGCAGCACCATAAGTTTCTCTGTTAGAAACTGTAAGTGGAGAAATTATACTAGACATTTTCGTAGAGCAGTTCCTATAAAAAGTCGGATTTGGAACATAGAAAGTCTATAAATTAGAAGGAGAAACATGTTTTTTGGCTCGAAAGAAAAATTCAAGCTTTTGTGAACCTGCTTTGGCTATAGATACAATGTGTTTGTGTCAGTTAGGGTTATTTTCAGATATGACGCCCACAAGATTAAAAGTGTCTTTGCAAAACTTGGCCGCTTATAAGTAAAGAATAAGTATTTAATGACTCTTTTCGCCACAAAAAACATAATTGTGTTTTGGATGCATTAAAATGGACAAGAATTTTGGCGCCATAATACAATTTTTATTAACACTTTGACTCCCGCCTATTCACGGAAGAAACTTTACTAGAAACCACATAAAGATAACTAAGGCATTTGAAAAAAAATCAAGAGGCTTTAATTTAGAGAAATGTTATGTGTTTTTTGTTTAAAATATTAAGAAAAAAACATGGGCAAATTTCTTCTCTATCGAGTTACATAATACGGGTGCTGGTAACCAAACTGCAAAGAGCATAATATCAAATAGGACCCATAAACTCGTATATTATACTAAAAGTATTTCTATCATTGTGCTTTCCTCGTCTCAGGTTCACCATCACCATTCATAGCACCCACAAAAAAAACAGAGCCAAAACCTACTAGCTTGCTAAAATACAAGTCTAAACGCGTGGATCACTCCAAATGATGCATTCCCCCTTATCTTATAGCTGGCCAAATGTTTAAGTACACCTTGGCGCCATCTACATAATATGCCTTCAACCATTAGCTAGATCAAAAAAATAAATTTAAGTTGTTTCTTTAGCCCAAAACGAATAAACCAAAATCTCCAAGCAGACCGAACGATCTTTTGATAACGTTAAAATACATTAGATTGACCGTGCAATATATTACACGCGGTCTCTTAGGGTAGAATAATAATGTGCGATATATTGCACGGCGGGAGTCAAAGTGTTAAGGTCCTGTAAAAAAATATCTGGATCGCTTTGCATTTGCTTTTCAAATCAGGTTCAGATATTGGTTTAGGAACCTGAAAACTGGAGCGAATGGTACTATGGTCAGGAAAACTATGAATGAAACTAGTTGTGGACGAGAGAAGGTATTTGATGTGTAGAAGAAACAATGTTGATGCCAGTACTGAGCCCTGAGGTGATAGTCAAAAAAAGTTTTTTCATATTTTCAAAAATTTTTTTTTTGCCATATGTGTCCAACTCTTTGGCGGTCACGGTATGAACTTTTTTGTTTATTTTAATAAGATAATTCTAACAGAGTTTATCAACTAAGAATAGGTATTACACTTCCTTGCGGCGCATTTAAAAGCGGTTTGCAAACAGTGCCGGCAAGGTCGATCCACCGTGTATCAAGCGAAGCGAACGACTGCACAGTATAGAAAAGGATAATAGGCTTTGATTTTGGCCAGCAAAAGGTCGGAAGAAAGGCAGGGCAGGAGAAGCCTGATCGCAGCCGCGTCGTCAAGTGAATTAACTATTCTCAGATAATAAACTCTGATAACCGTTTGGCACCACTGTTCAAAAGCACCTTATATAAATATGGTTTTTTCACAGGATGAGTAAAACATACTTTTAAAAATCTAGGACACCTCAGTAAAGGATTTGGGCCGATTCTTAACTGAAGCAGGTCTACTGGACACAACGCAGTGAGATCCAGTAAGAAGGCACGTGAGCGAAGGTAATGACAGGCCAGTTTTTTAGAATCATATACCATTAAACCTAAAACAAATATTTGGAAGTTATTTATTTAGGACGTCGAATTAATACCCAAATTTGCTTTTTAACCCATATGTTAATAATAGACAATAGTCCAGGGGCCAGAGCTGTTTCGTGACCGATCAACGTCCATGGAGTTTAAAAGTGTATTCCTACGTATTTTGACCCGCTGATTTCTAATTTTAAACTTGCCTTTGCGTAGAAAGAAACGGTTTTTTTTTAATGATTTAATTTTTCTAGCTCATAGACTCAAGGATATGGAAACATTTTTAATTAAATTTGTTCCTTAAAAAGATCTACAAAATGATCCCTGGTAAACCTTGATTTGATTGTTAGAACCGGAAAATATATGCAAAATTTTGGCATTTAGGTCAATTTTTACGGCTTTTTAGCTACTAAAAGTTTGCATTATAGCAAAGCAAGTTACATATTCGAATTGTACGATCCAAGACAAAGAATTTTGTGTATTATACGTATGTTTAAATATATTATTCAATGTAATAGATCTGTTTTAAAGTGCGCGTTACGCGCCGAACGACTAAAGGTCGGGCCACACATAACCGCACCGATCCCGATTTCAAGGTGATAGAGAAAAGTAGAGCAAATATAAAAAAATATTTTTGTCAAGCTGAGCCTATTGTTTTATGTACGTATATCTCTTTGTTTAAATAAAACAAATATTTCTACTTATCAATGTTTCTTTCTATCAAAACTTTGAGTGTAGTAAAAAAGTAAAAGTCTTACATAACCGCACCGATGCCCCACAAGGCCCTCACCGTAGTACGACCGTGTCTCGATGCGTTTTGTTTAAATTTTTAATTTCGAAGGTGATGCATCGTACGGTCTGAGACATGCCCAGTCAATGAAACCATACGTGGTTTCCGATCCACCGGATAGCGCCGATGTTTTCCGACCAAGCTTTGAGTTTACCGGACGTAATCTATTATTTAAGTTTATTACATATAAAAATAAAAAGTTCGTGAACTAAGGTTAGTTGTTGTAAACAAACAATACTTACAAGAAAAAGTGATTTAATAGGTATTAAAAAAGTAAAATCAATTTAATTGTTACATCTTGTGAATAATATGTAAGTAAAACTTATGAATTAAAACTTATGAATACATTGGTATTTTTGAGTGCGGTATGTGGTCGGGCAAGGTGCGTTAATAGTGGGCCTACGGCATTTGATTACAACGGTTTATTTTAAAACCAAGACATGGCCGTGCTACGGTGCTGACCTCGGTGTAGGTATGTGTGGCCAAACATTAAAACTGTGTTACCTTATTTGTAAAGGTTTCTTTTACGAACAAGTTTTATGAAAAGCGTAGAATAATTGACTGATATTACTGCAGTTTTATTAAATACAAAACTTTTTGCACCGCAACCTCCTACATTTCACCTGGGAAATGCACGGCCACGGGCTAGTTGCGGTTATGTGAGGCCCCACCTTAAAACAGTATGATAGGACATAAGGCTATGAATTACACTAATCTTAACAACCCGATTTTATTTTTTACTAAAATTAAAATAAACTAATGTTTTTTCACCATTTTATACATTCTTTCTTATTTATTTCCTATTTAATTGAGCATTATTATTTATATTGATTTAAGTACAGTAATACAAATATTTTTAGGTTTTCGCGCACTTTTAGAATAAGATTGTACTTGTTAATCTGCAACTATTTATTTGTAATAAACATTTATTTGTTACCTAAAAATTTAATACATTTTTAGTTTTATAAAAAGTAAATTAAAATATTCCACATAAAAAATACATTTAAACATACGCATAATACACATCTTTTTTTTTTTAAATCGTACAATATAAATATGTAACTTGCTTTGCTATAATGTAAACTTTTAGTAGCTAAAAACCAAAACAAATTATATGCTTTTTTATAAAAAAGATTTGTTTAGAATTGTTATAGCTTTATTTTAAATTAGATTTTAATTAAAATTTAAGCTTGGATTTAAAACTGGTAGTTTTTTCTTTAATTTAAGCTTATTATAAGGTTAATTTAAATTACTTTACTTAAAATAAAGCCAAGTTATAAGTAAAAATTTACTTAAATGCCGTGGTTTTGCAATTTTTTTACAAAAATTTTGCCATATTTTCGGTTCTAACAATCAGATCAAGGTTTAACAAAGTCATTTGGTAGATTTATTTAAAGAGCAAAAAAGCACTTTATTTGAAAAAAATGTTTCCATCCTTTTTAGTCTACGAGCAAAACAAACAAATTTTCGTCTCTTCCGACGCAAAAACAATTTTAAAATTCGAAATCAGCGGGACAAAATACGTAGTGGTACACTTTGAAACAGCCCTGACCCCTGCCAATAGGGTCACTGTTTTCACTACTAAATGTTCTTTATTGAAAGATTAAAGATGGGACATGTTTCGACCATAGAGATGGTCATTATCCGCCCAAAAATAAGAAGCAAAGAAGCAGTCTATGACACATCTCGAAAAAAATAAAATAAAAAAACCTTTTAAGGAAACATTGATAGTTGAAAGCATCATCAAAAATGAAAAGAGAGTTGCATTTACTGTTAAGTGATAGCTTACATTTGGTGCTGGTTGCTTAAACTAGGATAACATTTTTGGGCCCGAACAATCCTACATTAAGTTTTAATTAAATTAAACAAAACTAAACATTAATTGTTAATAATTATAAATTATTAAAAAGTTAAGTTTAGTAGTAGAAGATAGATAGAAAATTACCTTTTAAGGAGTTTATAATTAAAATTTTATGTATAGTCTTGTTTAGTTTAATTAAAGTTTAATGTAAGTGTAGGATTGTTTGGGCCACAAAAATGTTGTCTTAGTTTAAGTAACCACTAACAAATGTAAGCAATCACTTAACAGTAACTGCAACCCCTTTTCATTTTCGATGCTTTTAGCTATTAATGTTTTTTTAAATAGTTTTTTATGAAAATTTCTTTAGAGAAGTGTCAGAGACGGCTTTTTGCTTCCTATCTTTGGGCTGATGGTAACCATTTCTATGGTCGAAACATTTTCCACCTCTATAATCTTTTAATAAAGAACATTTAGTGGTGTAACCCAGTTGTTTTATTTGTCTATTATATTGCAACGCCACAACGCTATGGACTACTTCTTTATTTTTCCATATGTTTATTTTGTTAGTAACAAAAATTTGTTTATTTAAAGGTTTATTTAATTCATAAGATTTGAAACTTTAAAACAATCCTTAAACTTTAATATTTTATTAAAAGCTTATAATAAAGTATAAAATTTGGGCTACATTTTTGTAAAATAAATACGTTTTTTTGTTATATCCTAAAATTTGAAAAAAAGGTAAATTATAATTGTATAATTACCTTGCAAATAAAAAATATAGGTAGAAGGTGGGACTTAACAGTATAGACAGATTCAATAACAAAAATTACAGAACTTACACATATTTTATTAATAATATTTTAAACCATAAATAACGAAAATTGTTCATGACCTAAGAATTATGTTGTTTAAGTGACATCCGTCATTTTGTTGACATTGTTAAATCAAGAGTTGCAAATTTTCAGAACTTTGCGACAAGTTGCTCGAAGAATGGCGTTTATTTTCCACACAATGTTTTATTTAAACTGTTCTTATATGGTTGAATTATCGTTTTAGACCCTTGGTTAACCCCACACCACCACAGTATCCATAGGTTTGTTAAAGAAACGTTTTCTTAAAAACTCATCCAACAAAGGAGTGATATTCAGTGTGCCCCAGTTTTCTGTGGGTTTACTTAAAATCAGGGTTCTATGTAGATAATCCAACCACATTAGACCAGGATAAATAAAACATTGTGCTGCAAATAAATGCTATTCCATGAGCAACTTGTTTTGTTTTTGAAAATATGCAACTCCGGATTCAAAAACGTCAGAAACGCGAGGAACGTCACTTAAATGACATAATTTTTAAGTCATAAAGATTTCCAGTATTTGTAGTTTAAAGTAATATTAATAAAATATGTGTAAGTTTTTTAATCTTTGTTTTATTGAATATTAAAACTGCTTATACAGTTAAGGCCCCACCCTGTATAAAAATAGAAAAAGGGTTCTATATTTTATGTATCCTATTTTAACTATTTAAAAATTTTTTGTGTGTTCCTAAGAATTTTACTAACAACAAAACTGAATGGATAATTTGTAATATAACATTTTTTATAAGTAAAAGGAAAAAAACATATTCCAATTTAACTTGTTAATCCGTAAAAATAAAATTAAATATTTTCATTTTAATTGTAGCTTTTACCAATTTATTATTTAAATTGTTATGATTCAAATCACCTAATGGAATAGCTACCTTGTTCTAAATATCCTGTCCTAAACTGTACAGCCAAATCTAATAAAAAACCAAGTCACTTAGAGAATCACAGGTGAGCCAAAAGGTAGATACCATTTCCTGAAAAAAATACAATTTTTAAGTGCTAAATTTTGCTAAAATTTATAGTAAAATATGTATTAAAAGGTTTTGAGTGGCTGTGTGCACGTCCAAGAGTAGAAAGGAAAGACGAAGTTTGAATATACGTGCCAAATTTTGCACGATATACGAACTTGGTCTTTCCCTTCTAAATATATATTACTTTATTTTTTACGAATTAATAATAATTACACAGACCACCCGTTAAAATTAAAAAATATATATTCATTTTAATAATAAAACTAATAGATTAATTCAATAATTTGCAGATAACGATTTCCTAATGAAAGAAAATTTGTATTTGTATTTTAGAAGGAGTAATAATAAAAGTAAGCCGTGGAGGAATAATGTATCCTAAAAGGTACAGAAGCTTATAAAATAAACTGGTTATTCATAAAAAAAGGTAACTGCAGAAAAGAAACTGACGTTTCAGTGAATTATTATTTATTTTTTTTTTTATAAAAACCCTATAAATTTTACATATTTAAAATGGCCAAAAGTTACCTTTTTTAAAATGTATCAAACTTCGTGTTTCTTTCAAGCCGTTTCTGAGATTGTCTATATTATGACACCAAAACGAAAAGGGTAATAAGAATAAACATTATTCCAATTTCAGGAGTAAACTAATGTATTATGTTGAAATTTTACCCTAAGAACTTGATGAGATTTTATACTAGGTTTATTTTTATTTAACAAAACAATTATTTTATCGCATGTAACGTACCCCTGCGGCTATTTCTGCGGGTGATTATTCCCTAATGCCCAGTCCTTATGTGAACAAGAATTACGTTAATCTGTCTCGGAGTCGGAGTTTAATGCAGGTCAGGTAAGGAACCGGTTTAATTAAAATTGTTAAGAAAAAAATATTAAAACTCTAATAAAAAAAGTCTGGTTTAGTTCTTTTTAATAGAAATTATTAACATTTATATTGCTATGTTTTATGTGATCGTATATGGATAGTAATTATTAAATTAAAACAAAATTTAAATACGAATAGTATTTTATAAATGTCCGCTATATTAGTAATTTTCCATGTTTTCCCAATAATGTGCTACGCAAAGCGTGTGAAACGATTAGTTTTTATTTATTTGTTCCAATTTGAAACAATAGTGTCTATAAATGCAAATATATTGCAGTAATCGTTTAGCACGGTTTTTAAATTTATTGTTGTTAAGTGGTGAAATAATTGCTTTGTGAAAAGGTCATTAGATAAAACGAACAATTTCAATTTTGCAATTATTTTGCCGTACTTAATACCTCTTAAATTTAAAGCAATAAATTGCTAAATATTAAATATTTTAATTATACTATTATATAGAAAAAAAATACAAATATACAGCGTATCTTTGAAATGCCCTTACCAAATGAAAACTTTTTAATTAATAACTCTAACAAAAAAATGCATCTTTTTGCTTTGTTAGAAAATAAGTAAAATAAAAAATATTTGTATGTTGCCTGTACTGTACAGGGTGTTTTATTTTAAATAATTTTACAGGGTTCCTTCAAAAATCATAAGAAATATTAAAATCTAATATCGGATTGTCAGTATCCTTTTTTATTTAAAAATATAAATTTGTTATACGAAATCAAAAGAAAAATGTTTTATTTACAATATGGAAATAAAATAAACATATATTTTGAAACATTAAAAGTAAACTTATAAAATATTTTTACTAACAAAAAACAAAAAATACAATAAATGTTTAAATTTAAGTATTCTCTAATATGTATTTCTTTTATGTTTATTTAGTAAAATATATTTTTTTAATACATCTTTTTATAACAGACTAATATTTTTTTATATTATCCATTATTTTTATGCTATTTATTATTAGTATAATGCAAGTTGTCAAACTTATATTAAAACAACTACATATTTATTTTTTAAAGCTTAAAGATACGTGAACATACGACGGCATCGGACGGACGGTACAGCAGCGCATGTATATGCAGATGGTAGGCACAGAACTTGCTTCTCGCAAAAATATACAAGTTAAATTAAAATCCGGCCAATATTTTCTTAAATATTTGTGACGTCTTAAGAAGGCTTATACCTAAATACCAGAGTATCGTGAGTTTCGGGTTATTGAAGGTATACCCCATCACCCCTATACCCTGTTCCGTCAACGTTATCCAAGCACTAAAATATGCAGTTTTTGAATTTCACAGCACCTTTTTGACAACGCGGTAGTGCCATCACTGACGATATTTTTAAATAACTACTACTTAGAAGTGACAGAATTCTAGACTCAGGCTTTGCCATTACTATCTGTGCTGTGACGAGCTATTAAAAACCCGTTGTAAGAAACCGAGATTCGAATCCGGGTCTCTGCGGTGAGAGGCTGGTACGTTAGCTTCTACACCACGCTTGCCACATTCCATATGTTCCTATACGGATTAAATTTTACGTTATTTGGCAAGTATTTAAGCCGATTTCTGCCCTGGGTTTCAAACCAAAGGTTGCCACCCAGGGTTTAAAAGTGCTACCTTCTAAGAGTCAACCATGACAGCTGACTCATTTTTCGATTTGTACCGTTCGTCCAATGCCGTGGTATGTGCGCGTATCTTAAGCAAGTTAATTAAAATAAGTTAAAAATATAAATGGTAAATAATTTTTAATAAAGTACCTACTTATTATAGTTTTAAAAGTTAAACAACAAAAAATAGTTATTATATATTATTATAAATGGTATTTTGTGTTATAGCCTTTAATAAAAAGTAAAAGCTATGTACAGGGTTTTTATTTATATTTGGCAATCAACTTTTAAATATAAACATAAAGAATATAAAAAAACGCTATGTATAAGAGTTTCATAGTTTTTTATTATGTTTTGAGCTTAAAAAATAAATAAATAAACATAAAAAACCCAGGAAAATATATACATCTTGTATATTATGTCACCATTAAAAGGGTTTTAATAGTTTTCGAAATATGACAACTTAAATCTGAAAAATAGTAGATATAATTCTTCTTACAGTATTCTATTAAGGCATCGGCACTAGGGTAACACTAGAAGTAATGGAAATTATACCCAGATTTAAATGGCCATATTTCCAAAACTATTAATTTAAGTTATATCAAATGTGATATTTTTATGTATTTTTTTTCTGTAAAATTTAATATCTAATCTAATCAGAAAAATATTCAGAGCAAACAAAAAAATATACAGCACAGTGATGTATTTTTAGAGGTTGCTGGGTTTATTTCCTGCGGTTCTGATGCAATTGTTTAAAAACTGCATAATTTTATATTTATAAAGCTTCGTTTTCACGGTGATAGTTTTCGCGATAGTTGCTATCATGATAGTTACTTTCACATGAACTATCGTGAACTATCACCATGTAAATAACCCGACAGTAGCTATCATACTTTCGCGATAATACTTTCGCACTTTCTCGCTTGCCTAGATTGTTCGGCGTAACTTTCATAATAAAAGTTGTTGTTTGTATACGAATTGCACGTAGTACGTAATTTTTATAATAAATCTTACAAAAAATAGAAGAAAGTGCAAAGAAAATTAGAATGAGCCGTAGGCAAATTAGGAGTTATAAACAGTAAGA
Organism: Listronotus bonariensis; assembly: GCA_014170235.1. NCBI lineage: Eukaryota > Metazoa > Arthropoda > Insecta > Coleoptera > Curculionidae > Listronotus > Listronotus bonariensis. The sequence goes on along the minus strand of JACEGR010005033.1, from coordinate 13,537 downwards.
ATTTTTTAAAAATCAATTTTCTTTTTATTTTATTTTTTAATGTACATTCATTTAAAAATACACACACAAAAAATTTGTTTCAGTGAATATTTATATATTTATATGCTTTTCAAACTTTAAACGCGTTTTTCTCAAAATAATAATTTCAAAGTCGGTGACCAACATTACTCGAAAACGTCTAAACCGATTAGTCTGAAATTTTACCACAAGCTTCTTAAATATATTTTTTAGTAATTAATCAAAGATTTTTTCCACCGATAAATATTTATTTTCTTATTAATAATTTAAGGCCAAAATTTTGGTCGGCTCGAGCAACCGGCATTTTGTCAAAAAAAATTGCTTATTCCTTCACTAATTAGATTTAACATAACTCTAACGAAATCTGTTTGGTTTTTTTAATTTCAGAGGATCCACTTCATAGATAGTGATCACCGCAAAACGTCTTTTTTGAGAGGAGCTTCCGGAGATCAGCTGTAGCTCCTTTCCAAATAAATATTTTTACTAATACTTGGTCTTAATATACAGCTAAAGATACCATATTATGTGTACAAATTTTTAAATTATTGAATTTAAAAGTTTTCTCAGAAAAATTTCTTGAAAATTCACTTTTTTCGGCTATCTAACTGTATATAACCCCTTAACATGAAACATTTTTGCAAGAATATAAATGGTTTCCATATTTATGGAAAAAAGCTCTTTCAATTTTAAAAGCAGAGCAAAAAGGAACCATTTTGAACAAATTCTGCTTCCCTTATCAGGACTTTTTACATTAATAAAATAATAATACATTGGTTACTGTAATGATAGTTTTTATAAGTGTAGACACCTCAATTTCATAATAGGACTATCAAGCTACCTATCATGAGAGCTCTTTTACAATAGTACTATCACCGTGAAAACGAGGATAGTTTCACCTGGAGAAACCTGGCTCGCACAGGTCACTGGTGTTTATTTGTCGGTCAGGAATTTTTATTTGGGGTAGTTTTTAATTGAGGTTTTTATCAGTAGAACTGCTTTAAATGATATTATAAGCTAAAAATGATATAATATATCTATGCCTAAACCAAGCATTAAAAATATAATAAACGAATTTAAATAAAATATAATAGGAGGTTAAATATGGTGGTAATAAAAACACTTATACCATAAGTTATAATATTACTACCATTTTAAATATTTTATATTACCCCCGTTGCTTTTAAAACAAGATCTACAAGCTTTCCCTAGCCTTTCCAAGCTCGCCGAAATTATTTAACGTTTTTGGTTAAGACAATTAATTTCATTTACATTTTTTGATGCTTGGTTCGGAAATAGATGTATCATATTATTTTGTTAAAGCTTTTATTTAACTTGCAATGTATGTGTATGTATGTATGTATGTGTGACAGTATAAACTATTGCTCTAAGTAAGTATAGTGAAAATTGTATATATAATGTTTTTCATATTTAAATGGTCATGTTGGCAAAGCTATTAAAGATAGATAAGTCAATTGTTGTATTTTTGTAAAGCTCTTTAAAGACCTTTTAATTGGTGTTATTTATTATAAATAGGGTGTCCCGTTTAAAAAATGTAATTTATGTCAATATATTCTGTTAATAAAACTGTTTTGTGTAATCTTCATAACAGAAAAAAAAACTTGATAATTCACTGTTCAGGTTGGTGTTCAAATATTTTTTTTGTTAAGAAATAAAAAAGTTATAAACATTTAAAAAGTTAGATTGGACGCACTGTATTTTCCTCTGATGTAAAACTTCATACTTCTTGGCATAACTCATATACCACTGCAAAAATAAATATCTGATGATTGCATTTTGGGTTTAAGATCATGCAAAACTTTTTTTGTAAAATTAATAATAAAAACAATTTCATATGGTGCGACCAAAGACACTGTATAAAAATGACAGTATCCATTTAAAATACGTCAGTTATGCTGTAACTTTATTGTTTTTGTTTTAAATGTTTTCTCTAATTAACATTTTAAATTCTACATAAAAAAATAAACGAAATGGCTATATTTGTTTTATTAAAAAGTACAGGGAAGTTCAAAAATAGTCCTGTTTACTTAAAAATAAATTACCTTGTAAATCCAACACACCCATTTGAAAATGCAATGGGCGTTTAGATTTTTGGTGCAATTACTCTTTATAAGAATAAACAACATTTTCAAAACAAAAATTTAAAAAATATTCTTACCTGAAGTTCAGGAAAACTTTGCCTAACAATTAAAGTCCACATATTATACAACACACAAATCGTTATCACAAATAACCAATAAAAATAAAAATTTGAGTCTGGATTTACAACGGTACGCGGTTGCCTTAATCTTTTTCTTCGTCTTCTTGGCGCTGATCTATTATCACCTGAAAAAAAAATTAAATTAGTAAAATATAGAACACATATACCGCGTGATGCATCGCCGGGCGGGACATAGGAAATCCCATGTAATTTTTAATGGGGTCAATTATTGGCTCTCCTAATTATTTTAGAGAAAAATTCTATTGAAGTTTATTGAAAAGCATGCAAATCTACGTCCATGGTAAAAACATTTAGATTTTTCGGTTAACCCGTTTGCTAGTTAGGTGCTAATATATTTTTAAAAATTGTTACATTATTATCGCCACATATTTATGAACAGACAATAAAAATACCAGTTAGCGTGACATAACATTGTCATTTTGAAATTAAGTGCTTTATTATTATCAAAAAATCGTAGAGCGAAAAGATTAACCATGAGTTATACTACTAAGAAAAGTATTGACGATTAAATGGTACTATCAAGAAATAGTTACCAAAGGTGTCAGACGTGTCGCTGTTCAGTATACGAATAAACCGATACCGGAAATCAACAGTCGATAGGACTATCGAATTTGAGACCAAAGGCACAGTGATAAATAACTGCAGATGTGAAGCTGAGGAGTATCAAAGAGAAGAAAAGTAAGAGATGATGACTGGAAATTTTATTGCATGTGGAAGAAAATAAAGGGAGGGTGAGTACAAGGAAACTTCAGGATATAATAGGAAAAGATTAATCAACAGTGCTCCGGATTTTGAGAAGGCATAAATACATTTCATACAAATATGAAAGACATCAAGAGCTAAGGGATGGGGATGAAATACGACGGCAGGAATTTTGTTTTGACATGATGGAAAGGGCAAACATGGACAGGGAATTTTTAAGAAATATTTGTTTTACTGATGAGTGCACATTTACGTTAAACAATGAACCCAATCATCAAAATTACCGATACTGGAGCAAAGAAAACCAACACAGATTTGTCGAAACAAGGACGCTAATATCCACAGAAAGTAAATATTTGGGCGGGGATTTTCGGACAACATATTATTGGACCATTTTTTCTTAATCAATATTTGAATGCAGAATTTTATTTGGAACTACTCGAAGAACTTATTTTACCCGGTTTAAATAATGTATCCAGGGAAAATCAGGAAATTTGGTACCAAATGGATGGCTGCCCGGCACATAATACCCTGACTGTTCGGGAACGTTATGTCACGCTAACTGGTATTTTTATTGTTGTTCATAAATATGAGGCGATAATAATGTAACAATTTTTAAAAATATATTAGCATCTAACTAGCAAACGGGTTAACCGAAAAATCTAAAGTTTTTACCATGGACGTAGATTTGCATGCTCTTTAATAAACTTTTTAGAATTTTTCTTTAAAATAATTAGGGGAGCCAATATATAACCACATTAAAAATTACATGGGATTTCCTATGCCCCGCCCGGCGATGCATCACCCGGTATAATAACTGTTTCAAAAAAGTTGCTAGTGCCTCCTTTCGCACTAAGTCACCTAACAGTAGGGGAGGTGGCGCTATGTTTTTATACCAATTTTATACCGAATGAATTTTATTTGTAGCAGTAAAATAGTGTTAGATAGCCAGTAAAATGAGCGTCAGTCGCCGCTTCTGCGGTGGAGTCAACGGTGGCAGCATATGAAATTCGTTAAAAAAAGTGACAGAAAGTACTTTTAAACCTTGTCAAGATTTGTGAGACAGTTTTATAATGAGGTTTTTATCAGAAGAACGACTTCAAATTATATTATATAGCTAAAAATGATATAATATTTCTATTTCTAAACCCAAAAAGTAATAAAGGTATTTTTAAAATTCTTGACTTTGACAAATAAGCACCTGTGACCTGGTGCAGCCAGGTTTTTTTCAGGTGAAACTATCCTTATAGTATAATGCAGTTTTTAATTAATTGCATTAGAACCGCAGAAAATTAACCCAGCAACCCCTATATCACCGAATTTCTCGTGACAATCTCTATCCATTGATATAAAATATACGGGATACTCCATTTAAAAAATACGTGCCTGGTGCTGTTACTCTTTTGTTTTTGCTTCAAATGTTTTTCTGATTAGAATATAAAATTCTACGAAAAATAAATATACAGTGGCTATAGTCGTTTATTAAAAAAGTTTTAAAATAAGGCCCTGTTTATGGCGCTGACTGACGGTCTTTCCCCCATTAAAAGTCCAGCTAACGGTTTTTTTATTATTTTGGCAATATAAATAATCATCTGTTTAAATTTTATGATGTATAAAATGAGTTTGTGATTAAATTTTGATTATACGTGACTGACGTATAATCCAAGATCTTCAATAAAGCTAATTGTTATTTTTTAGTTTAAAATTATCTAAAGAACTGTCTCAAAAATTTTGACACGGTATAAAATTACTTTTTAGAATTTTTTTACCGACTTTTAGATGCTGCCATTGTTGAATTCACCGCTACTTGGACAGCTGACGCTTGCACTGTTAAATATAAGAAATACTATTGTAACTTATGAAGTTTTTAGCTTGTATAAAATAACTTTTCAAATCTAGCGCTACCTCCCCTACTATAAACCAAATCGTTTTTATGACCAAAAGTAAAGTAAAACCCTTAAAAATGACTTCTATAAATAATTTTAACTCTATAACTTTCTTTCAAATAACTGTTTAAAACTTGTTACTTGGGTTTTTTGGTTTTTATTTGTTACCTATTATACTTTCGGCTTTTTTCTAAAAAAACATTTTACTTTAAACAAATTGGTACTACATACAATATATTTTGGAAAGGTTTTAAAAAATAAATAATAATAATACACAAATAATAAAAAATAATTTCTTGGCAAAACAAAACACGAATGGTTTTTGCTGGAAAATTATTTTTTTATGATTTTTATATTTTTCGAAAAATCTTTTTTAAATATTATGCATGTTGTACCAAATATATTAGAAAATAAAATGTTCTTTAAGAATATGCTAACAAATTACCCTTCATTAAAAAAAAAGAGTTGGAACCACAAATAGGTTTTTCTTAAACCTCCTGAAAAGAATCAGTAAAAAAACAAAAGATTTGATTTAAATTAAATATATTAGCCTAATTATCGTACTTAATGATAATTTAAAATTTAAATTTTTAAAAAGTAAACGTGTCAAAAAATGACTTATGGGGGTATCATTATATATAACAATGTATTCTTTAGAAATAGGTATGATAAAGTTTACCGGTGGTGCAATTTAAAATTTGAAAGTAGCAATCATTGTATAATTATGTCAATAATCAATACGCCGAATTTAATTTCTTTATCTCGAAACATAAAAATATTATACGGAGAAACCACGTACGAAAAACACCCGCTAATCCCTAAAACCAGCAACGAAGCGGTCTCATTCCAGATCCTTTTTGCGTGTCTCCAAATAAGAAATTGATATATAGAATATTTTAAACTCTGTCTAAGTTACACATAAAGGACTTATTGTAAAACACGATAAGCCACAGAAATACGTTTTGTTCTCTAATCTATTTAATTATTAATATGATAAGCGACAACAAAAAAGTTTTTAGTATATCCTTAAAGTTTATTACTCATTAAAAGGTGTTTAAGGTTATTTTTGATAAAAGTTCAACTAAACCCATTATTTTTTATAATTCAACTTTCGTATTTTGTGATTGTGGCTTATCGTATTTTTACAATAAGCTCTTCATATGTAAAATTTTAAACCGTGATCAACGCGTGATATTGCGATTTCTGTACAGCTATTAGTTAAAAAGCGATGCTTTGGGTTTACAATTATGTTTTATTGCCTTTTAACAAAAAGCTGTACAGAAAATGAGATATTACGCAATGATCATGGTTTAATTTCTTAGCTAGGTTTAAATTTTGTCTGTTTATTTTTAAGAAAAGCAATATTTTTAAATAAAAACCTTACAAGTCGGTAAAGTAATAAAGAGTTTCTAAATATTCATAAGATAGCAGTATGAATTCCTATTACTTTTGTGGCATGTACTCATGGCCACTGTAAAAAGCTGAATAAAATTCTGTTTTAAAAATAAACTTGATCAATAAAATAAAATTTACCTTTTAATATGTAACAAAAACGTAAATTCTATATAGGGTAATAATAACATCTTTTATTTTTTAATACAAATCTTAAGCGAAATTCTATTACAAGTATACCAATGTTAAGAAAAGGTATTCTAAAAGCCCAAATGCAGCAAATTCTTTTTTAAGTAACAAATAATGTAGAATCTATTAATTTATGCTTTTTATACCCAAAAAAATTTAAAAATACCATTATTTCAAAGTAGTCATTGGGCCAGTAATGGTATTCACTTTATGATATTTTAGGGGATTCCTTTTGACAAGTCTACCACGAATATTCATACCGCCATATACGGTGCATTTCTTTAATGCCCTCCACCCTTTATTTTGGGATATGAAATTGATGCATAAATATCATATTTTAGAGTGAAAGGGACAGATAAAAATTTGAAGATGGCGGCTGGGCGCCATCTTGGGAAAAAAATTACATAATACCTAATTTGGATGACATACTTCCAAAACTAATTAGGTTAGATGTACTAAGGGTGGTATTTTCTTCAAAGCTCATTTTAATATCTTTTTATTGGTTATATAAAATCCAGGGTGCTTCATTAAATAAATATATACAATTTTTTCTACCCACTACCCACTATATTATCACAAGTATCACCATTAAAAAGATATTTTAAACAAGCTTTAAGAAAACACCATATTGGGTTTATTTCTGACAACCCACGAAGGCCTATGCCTAAATACCAGAGTACCGTGGGTGTCGGGTTATTAAATGTTTAACCCGTCGTTTTCCTTGTTCCGTCAACGTTGTCCAAGCACTGAAACATGCAGTTTTTGCATCTCACAGCACCTTTTAGATAACGCACTAGTACCACTACGGACGTTATTTTTAAATAACTACTACCAAAATATGTCTTCCCCTCTTTAACTCGAACGGCGACTTCTGGGTTCAAAGATCAAAGCTCTGTCCACTGCGCCATCGAGGAGCAAGATTACGGTATCTCTAACTTTATTAGTTTGGGACATATGGCCATCCAAATCAGGTATTTGGGTTATTTTTAAAGTACCGCTATTTTGTACTGGTTGAAGGTATTGACTTTATATTCTAGAGTTATAAAGTACTCGTCGAGAGCTTTAAAACTGTATGCCAAAAGACCCCTTTTCCATGTAACTTTTTTTTCCAAGATGGCGCACAGCCGTTATCTTGAAATTGTCATCTATCAAAGTTTTACTTTTTTAATTATTTCATTTAAAAAATTAAAAGGGGGGCATTAAAAAATGCACTGCATGTAAGCGGCGCGTTAACCCAGCCTGTCAATGTCTAATGTTTCGGGTGTCGGACCGGACAAACGCGTCACTTTTTTTGTCGGACAAGTTTACCACAATGTTTTGCATGCATCGTTAGGATTATAGTTACGGAACCCGCCCTATCCCATAAACAAAACATGTCAATGGGCCTTATTGTTTCTTGACTATAACACTTAGATTTTTGGCACAATGTTTAAAAATTGCATGTAAAACATTGTGGTAAACTTGTCTTACAAAAAGTGACGCGTTTGCCCGGTCCGCCACTCGAAACATTTGACATTGACAGGCTGGGTCAACGTGCCGCTTCCATATATGGCGGTATGAATATTCGTGGTAGACTCGTCAAAAGAAACCCCCCAAAAAGGTTTAAAAAGTGTTATTACCATGAAGTGAATTTCGTTACTGGCCCAGGGACTAATAATGAATAATTAATATTAAATATTAATTAATTTCTTTTAATGTGTTAAAGTTAATTAATAATTTGAACCTTTAAAACTATAAATGAAGATATTTACCAGGACATCCCTTCACTACCGGTATCCTCAACAGTTTCTTGAGTTTCCGGTATTTGCCTTGTCGCGAACCGTTGTAAAAGGAGTCTTCGCGCTTCAATGGAGGTTTCTGAAACAAATTACATTATTCTTTAACAGTGATAAATAGGCAATTAAGAGTAAAAAAACATTACACAGCTCCACAAAAAAAAATGAAAGTTTATACACAAGGGTCAGACATATGTATTTCCATGTATTTTTTGACGCTGAATCGGATCCCGAGCTTAGAAATGACCCCACGGGCCTCTCTTGGCCTTGAAATACGGTTTCCGGAGTAATAGTACAAGATCCGGCTGCTAAAATCTGCACCAATCTATTTTTTTATCAAAACCTTTTATTATGAATGATACATGGTAGTAGACTAGAATATTTTTCCCAGTCCAGGCATAGAATAGGCAGTTTTTTTTTTGAGATTGATAGACAACTATAGAAGCTACATTTGAAAATTATTTTCATAATGTACAGAGTGTCCCAAAAGCACAAAAGTGATCAAGGTTATATATTATACGTATATAGCGTGTCTTGGGAAGTTCTTACCAAAAGGAGGTGGCTTAAAAAATACTTTTTATCAAGTGACCATAGAAGGTATTTCCTAACTACGACACGAAGCTTTTAAAAAGTGATTTCTTATACCATTTAATAAAAAAAGTTCTTTAAACATATCCCTGAAATTGCTTCGTTTCTAAAATACAGGGCGTTAAAATTTAAAATCAAAAATGATATTTTATAAATATCTTAAATACCCTTAAACCGATTTGGTTCAAAATTTGGGTATTTGCGGTAATTAAGTGGTTGTAAAGCTTTAACTAGATTGACTTTATTGGGGCCAATAGCGTCTTAGTGGGCACAACAGCCAAAATTTTTTAATGAAAAAAATTACGCCACTGTTTGTAAAATACCGACTTTTAAAAAAATAATTAATTGATCTGTATCTCATAAAGAAAGAAACTCTGGACATATGTTTATGGGTACTTTTCTTATAAAAATGACATAAGAAATCACTCTTAAAGTTGGTACCGTAGTTAGGGAATAACCTTGAAATATTTTTATGAAAAATGTATTTTTATATTAAGCAGGACTTTTTATAAAGAGGCACTTTTTTAGTAAAGTTAATAATTAAAAAGTTTTACATTTGGTAAGAACTTCTGAAGACACGCTGTATATAACCTTGATCACTTTCGTGCTTTTGGGACACCCTGTACATTATAAAAGTAATTTTAAAATGTACTTCCTATAGTTATCTATTAATTTAAAAACAACTGTGTCCTTGTTTACAACACAAAAGCAGTGCGCCAATTTTCTATTCCATGCCCGGATTGAAAAAAATTAATTCAAATGATGGCAACCTCTGCTTGCCGCCAAATTTTTCCAGGCAACCCTGGTGTAATCTAGTCTACTACTATGTATCATTTATAAGAAATAGGTTTTATTAAAGAAACAGATGGGTGTAGATTTAAGCAGCCGGATCTTACACTATAAGGCGGGGTCGAAGATAAATTTTGAAGCCAATGCCGGATTTGTGCTCGACAGGTCTACGTCTAATTAAAAGTTTCTATTTGGAAAAATCGTGTTTTATACGAAGTAATCACAACAGTGATATTTTAATGTATATTTGTATTTTGGACTTTACACTATGCGCTAAAAGTTTTTTGCCCATTGAAATTTTCCGGGTTGGGACCGAAATAATGACCCCTAAAGGGGTCATTATTTCGGTCCCAACCTGAAGAGGCTCAATGAGCAAGCACATAGTGTAAAGTCAAAATACAAGTATACGATATCACTGTTGTGTTACTTCGTATAAAGCTGCGATTTTCAAGCGGGCCCTGTCGGCTAACTCAAGTTCGACCCCGCCTTATAGTGAATCAGCTGCAAATCTGCACCATCTGTTTCTTTAATAAAACCTATTTCTTATAAATGATACATGGTAGTGAACTAGTTACACCAGGTTGCCTGGAAAGTGACGTGGCAAGTTTTCCTCATTTAATTGGTGATCAGGCATGGAATAGATGACACCCTTCTGTGTTCAAACAGGACACAGTTGTTTTAAATTAATGAATATAACTATAAGTACATTTAAAATTACTTTTATAATGTACAAGTGTCCCAAAAGCACGAAGTGATCAAGGTTATATACAGCGATAATATGAAGGTTGCTTACCAAATGTAAAAACTTTTAAATTATTAGCACAAAGATAACATAACTGAAGTCCTGCTAATAAAATACATTTTTAATAAAAATATTTCAGGTCTAACTACGGTACCAGCTTCAAGAGTGATTTCTTATGATAGAACATGAAAGTATAAAACTATGTCAGGGTTTCTTCTTTATGAATACAGATCAGGTAGTATTTTTAAAAGTCGGTATTTAGGCCAGTGGCATTGCCCGCTATCAATCTGACAAGCTTACGGCCCCCCTTGGCCTGGGCTCTGGGTTTACAGACCCAAATATCATTAGTATTTAGATATTTATAAGAATATCATTTTGATACCAACGCCCTATTACAGAAACAGAAGCGAGAGATATCAAAGAACTTTTTCTTAGAGGCTGGTAAATGTCTATGGTCACTTGATAAGAAAGTGTTTTTTTAAACCTCCCTTTGAAGAAACTTAGACTTACACTATATACGTATGTGTATAAACTTTGATCGCTTTTGTCTTTTGGGCACTCTGGCATTATGAGTAATTTCCGGAATGTAGCTTCCGCCTGGTTGTCTGTCAATCGAACTGCCTGTTCCTGGACTGAAAAATATTCACAGTCTACTACTGTATCGTGCGATAAGCTGCGGATTTCCGGCCGGATCTTCTGCTGTGACCGTGACCACAGGCAGAAGAGCCCGATAGTCATTTCTAGCTCGAGTTCCGATTCGGCGTCGAAAGCCGTAGGCTCTATGCGATTTTTCATTTTTTTTATTGAACTGTGCTGTGTTTTGCTGTGTGCCGCTTTATCACTGTTAAGTGTGTATTTGTTTCGAACTCCATTGGCGAAGACTCCGGTTCGCATTTCAAACTGGAAGCTCAAGTGACGAAGTCACCGGCTGGTAGTGGCTCCTGGTATTCATTTATAGTTTTAAGGTTCAAGTATTAATTAACTGTACGATGAAAATTAATTAATATTTAATATTAATTATTCATTATTAGTCAGCGTAACGAAATTTAAAAATAATGGTAATAACACTTTTAGGCTTGCTTTTTTTGGGGGTTTCTAACGCGACGAGTCTACCCTGAATATTTATTACCGCCATATGGAAGCGGCGTTGACCCAATATATCAATGTCAAATGTTTCGAGTGGCGGACCGAACAAACGCGTCACTTTTTGTAAGACAGGACTACCACAATGTTTTACATGCAATTTTTAGGCTTGTTGTGCCAAATCAAGTGTTATAGTCGAAACAATGAGCCCATTATTTTGTTTATGTCAACCTGTCCCCAATGCAAGCGTTGTGTGCTCATTCAGTAAAAAGTGACGTATATCATTCAGTGCTAAAGTGTGAACGTGACAGGCTGAGATGCTGCGCCGCTTGTGCATTTAATGCCCCCTTTGTTTTAGATGAGTAATTAAAAAAAAGTAAAACAGATGATGCAATTTTCAGACTAACGGCGTGCCATATCTTGAAAAAGTTACATGAAAAGAGAATGCTGGCATATTTAAAAACTTCTCGACAGTACTTTATAACTCTAGTCAAGAATACCTCAACAATGACACTAAAAAGTAACCAAATACCTGATTTGGATATTAGGCTAATAAGTTAGAGAGATACGTAATCTTCGATGGCACGGTGGAGCTCAGGCACTGATGCTGGTTCGAAAGGGGAAGACAGTAGTAGTCATTCGTCCGTAGTGTCACGGGGTGGAATGCTGTGAATGCAAGAATTGCATTTTTAAGATAGCGAGGCAACACGTTGACAGTTTAAGAAACGACAGGATAAGCGACACCCGACATCGTATTTAGGCGCCCAGGCCGCTGCGTGGGTTGTGAAACAAACCCAATATGTGTTTCTTAAAGCTTTTTAAAATATCTTTAATGGTATGGAAGCCAGCTATATTGGTGGTAAGAAAAATTGTATATTACCCTGAATTTTTATAAGATATTAAGAGCTTTAAGAAAGCCATATAGTATCTAACCCTAGTAGTTTGGAGTATGTCAAATCAAGAACCGGGGCCATTATGTTATTTTTTTTTCCCAGATGACGCCCGGCTATGGGCATCTCGGCTCCCTTTCACTTTACAAAAATATGATATTTATGCATCAATTCATATCCCAAAATAAGGGTGGAGAACGATAAGAAATGCCACCTTCAAATGACGAATTGTCAAGAATCCCTAAATATCATAGAAGTGAATATGTGCAGCAATATTCAGCTGAAGATAATGGTAGCTTTAAATTTTTGGTATAAGCATGAATAATGAATCTACATTATTGTTATAAAAGAATTTAGCATTTGGACTTTAAAATACTGCACCTTAACATTATTTGTACTAGCAAATAGAATTTCGCTTAAGATTTGTATTAAAAGGCAAGATGTTATTATTACTATATAGAATTTACGTTTTTGTTACATATTACAGGTAAATTTATTTTATTGATCAAGTTTATTTTAAAGGCAGAATTTTATTCGGCTTTACAGTGGCCAAAGTATGCAGCCACAAAGCAATAAGGAATTCGCTACCTGCTATCTTGATGTGTTAGAGCTGCTTTTAATGCTACCGACTGTAGGCTGTTTATAAAAATATTGCTTTCTCTTAAAAATAAACAGACAAGAGTTAAACCTAGCTAAGCCAAACCATGATCATTGCGTAATATCTCATTTTCTGTACAGCTTTTTGTTAAAGGACAATAAAGCATTATAACTTAAAGCATCGCTTTAACAATAGTATGCAGAAAGCTAGTATCACGCGTTGATCACGGTTCATTGCATATGAAAAACTATTGTAAAATACGATAAGCCACAGTCACAAAATACGAAAGTTAGTTATAAGAAATGTGGGTTAGTTGAACATCCGCTAACCTTAAACTGACTTTAATGGTAGTAAACTGTGGATGTGCTAAAAGGCTTTTTGTTGTCGCTCATATTAATAATTAAATAGATTAAAACAAAACATTTCTATAAATGTTTTACAATAAGTCCCTTTTGTGGCTTAGACGGGTTTAAAATATTCACATATATCAATTTCTTATTTGGAAGACACGCAAGGATCTGGAGACATCTTCGTTGCTGGACACAGGGATTAGCGGGTTGCGATACTCCATCCGCATGTTTTCGAGGCAAAAGATTAAATTCGGCGTGATGATATTGTTTATGGTATACGTGATTGCTAACAATAC